>PVJI01025854.1:0-19737 GCA_004026765.1 Micronycteris hirsuta
GTGAGATCATATGGTATTTGTCCCTCACTGCCTGGCTTACTTCACTTAGCATAATGCTCTCCAGTTCCATCCATGCTGTTGCAAAGGGTATAAGCTCCTTCTTCCTCTCTGCTGCATAGAATTCCATTGTGTAAATGTACCATAGTTTCTTGATCCATTCATTTGTAGATGGGCACTTAGGTTGTTTCCAGCACTTGGCCATTGTGAATTGTGCTGCTATGAACATTGGGGTGCATAAGTTCTTTTGAATTGGTTTTTCAGGGTTCTTAGGGTATAATCCCAGTCCACTAGATATTTTTTATAGATATCACATTTAACCCTTTAATGTGTGCTAAGAAAATATTTGCAAAACAGTAATTATCCAATTGACCACATATCTTTTATCTTTCTTTTAACTTAAAAAAGAAGTGGGTTAATAGAATTTAAAAAATTTATCCTTTATCGTATTTTTTCCATTACCATTTAGTCTCCTTATACTCTCTACTCCCTAGCAATCACCAGACTGTTGTCCATGAAGGGATGAATGAGGAAATGTTGGGGGCTTATGGGTGGTGATTGATAAAGCAGCTATTCACTAGCCTTCTTATGGTATCTCAATCTTATTTTAGATAGTTAATTTAGCTAGTTAAACTTTCAGAAGTACAAGTAAGAAGTGATCATTTTTCTTAACATTGTTTGAGGTGAATCCTGTAACTGATGAACTAAATATATGGGCCTAGGTTTGAATCTACTTATCTGGGTTTGAATCCCAAATTTGCTACTTCTTAGCTATGTCACCCTAGGCAAATTTCTATGCCTTTCTGGGTGTCAGTTTTCTTTACTTTAAATAGAATGAGTTACAGTTTTCATACCATTTTGTTGTGAAAAGTAAATAAGGTAATACATTCAAAAGATCTACTTATCTTCATAGGTTTACAGGGAACTAATATAATAAAATGTAAATCCAAGGTTTAGAGACAGTTATGATGAAACAATATATATTTTGCATTACATATGAATAATTATAATAATGATATTTATTTTGCAAAGTCCATAACATGGTAATGTTAATTAGAAGCCTCTGAAGTTTCTCAAAAAAGAATTGAGTTACAGATTAAGAGCAATACTCTCCCTCTCTTCAAGTTCAAGATTGCTCCTGGCTGTTGGGTTGTTCTTCAAATGGAGAGCATCTCTGTTTTCTAAGTGCATGTGGTATAATATGTGTTTCCAAGTCCTGTGTGTATTACATTATTAGGGACTGGATGCTTGTAAAAGGAGAAGGCGGTAGTTGCTAGTTGGCCTCCTTTGTGATGCCTTCTATTTTTTGTAGTGCACAATTTAATCAATGTTTTCACTGAGAGTCAAAAGTACGTATTTTATGAATTCTCCTTAAAGGTTTATGATTTTTTTACTACTAATATACAAAATGATCATTTTATGTCTCTAATGATTGCATCTCAATAGCCCAGTACAATTACTAATAGAGAACTACATGTTCTGAAATGAGCTCTAGTATAATTATTTATATCCCTGGGTTGTGGGTAATTCAATCTCCAGTGCTCATGTACTCAGTTAAATATGGTGGATTTACATACATACAGTCTTAGGTATATATCTACAGAGGCCTACTGATATCTTAATAATCATTTCATTTTCCTACTTACCTAGTAAAAATCTGGATTCTGAAAGCCTTTTATGATTTTTCTCAGATCCTCAATATTAATAGAGAAGAAATTTATATGAATTAACTAGGCTTAAAGGTAATTGAAACTGAGTCTGCCAAAAGCACAAATGGAACTTTAAAGTTTGTATTTAAATTTTATTTTTTTCTAAATGAATTTACTGAAAGGAAACAATTTCTCAAAATTTATTTCAAGCAATTAATGTTTATAGTATATTTGTAGTATGTTTGTAGAAATTTGTAGTGTAGTATATATTCTTGGTAAGATAAGTACAATAATAAATACTGCATGAATGACTAAGAAATTATAATGATGCTATGCTTTGGCTTTTGTAAAGAGTTATTCTGTAGTTCCAGTGTATGTAGCCTTCTAGTCATTTTTATACTACTTTACAATTTCAAGAATTTAGAATATTAAACTGGCTCTGCCATTAAAGGAAACGCTTGGACTGACTGCCATTATTACACATTTGTTTAGCACCAAGGTTGCTAAACTTCAAGGGCTAAAGCAAACAATGAATTGTAAAGGCTCTTAATTGAGCTTTTGCTACCAAAAAGCATCTATTCAGTACAGATAGCCCAAAATACTTATAGATCCAACTGGCTTAGAATTTTTTTTACTCTCTTCTATGGTGCTTGAAATGTCTATAATTAGAGATATTCCTCTGGGTTCAGACATTATCACAATTGTTATCTGGAAGGTTAAACTGTTACTGCAAATCGGCCTAGAAACACATATGATCTTATCAAATATGTAGCTTATACAGTACTCTAAGAGAAAAAAAATAGTTAAGTGAAATGGGAAAACCCCAGTTCTTGGATTATTCTGAAAAGTGTAATTTGGGGCGACCTAAACAATGTAGGATCTAGCTTTGATCTAATAAAAAAAAATTATGATTTTAATTTGGATGCCATTGAGCCCAAATATTCAATCTTTATGAAACAAAAATCAATAGTGATATTTTTAAAATAAGATGAAAATTATAAGTGTTTTAGAATTGTTGAGATTTTTCCATTTGTATACCACCTTCATTATTTCATGCTTATTCATATAGTTTTTTACACCATATATATATATTTTTTTCCCTAACTTTAAAAGCTTTTGTTTGAGGAAAATAACTACTTTCAGGAGTCCTGAGTTAATTATTTATTTTTAGTGAGTGAGAAACAAAATAAATCATACATATATTATTTTAGGTGTTTTATTTTTTCCCAGTAGACATGATTGATGTACTATAGTCTGGTTTCCTCTATGATCTATGACATACATGTGAAATAGTATGATCAATAGAATTAGAGTTCATTAAGAAATTATGCTACTCATTTCCTTATAATGTTAAATTTATTTTCCAAATGGGTGCTTATCTTATATACTCACTAGTACAGCTATATGATTTCGTGGCATTCATTGTTTTAATTAAGTGATTTATCAAACAGTTATTACATATCTTTTGGGCCCTGGCTATGTACAAGCTAATTGTTTATAGGCTAATTGATGTAGGGGTGGGATGACTCAGATGAATAAAGTATGGCTTCTGGTCTTTAAAACACCTTCAGTTTAATGAAGAACCAGTTTGTAAAACAAATAACAATGTAGAGTAAATGAAATAAGGAGATAAGTATCTTGAGTGATAATATTAAGACCACATTTCAAAACGGAATACTAATTACAATGTAGTATTACATAATCAGAAAATGCTATGAACATGTGATAGAAGGGACCACTTTTAAATAAGCAAAAACAGACATAAAACGCTTACTTTTATTATAAAAATACTCATTCTTTTTCCAAATATAAAATAAAAATAAGAAACATAACATTGTAAATACCTGCAAATTCATTAATATCTGCCCTTCGTCTATATATTTTCCCTCCAGATGCAATCTTATTAAAAATTGTTTTGTAACTTGCATTTTAATTTACTATATCATAGATTGCTTTCTGTGGTAATAAATTATCTTGTTTAATACGTGCACATTAATCATTTGTCTATTCATCTAACAAAACAGTACTTACAAAGAATTCACTATATTCTAGGTCCATTTGACCAAAGATAGAATGTATATATCAAAGACATGTGTTATTGTTGGTACCAAATCATAGTACAATTTGATGTCCCTGAAGAAAACAAGTGAAGAAATAATTTTTTTAAATCTCTCTACTTAGTCATCATTGAGGATGTTAACCAAGTATTTGGATAACGGATATGTTCAGTTAACTGCAAGATCAAGGTACTGAGAGTTACTTAGGTTTTCTCTGGTTACAAAACGGAAGATGATGCCATTTATTTAGACATAGGTGATCTCTACAATAACTATAATACAAACTTTAAAGTGAGAATAGAGAATTATACGTATATAGATTCAAGTTCTGGTTCCATCACTCAAAGGTTGTGTGACCTGGGGCAAGTTAATTGCTAAGAAGTGATTAAAGACATTCTACTGATTACTGGCCTGGTCCTATACGTTTAAAGGAACTCAGGGTTAGGTAAAAGTATTCTGTCTTTCTGTTTCCACATGATTCCAATGAACTGAAATAGGAAAGTATAAATGAAATGCTGGTGAAATTTACAGAGGTCTACACTACTTCTTACTAAAGTTATGTTTCCAATGGTTACTATGTTTATAATCATCTGTCATCCATTCATTCATCTATCCATCCAACTATCTTTTTACTATCAATCTAATCATCTATCTAATTAGCATTAAAATCCTTGTCCTAGATAAAGGGATATAGATTTTTAATATACTGTAGAGAGAAAGAGACAGAGTGGGATAGATTGATTCTTTTCATAAATATAAGCATGGATATGTAGTAAAAAATGTATAAATAAACTTCTCTATATGTTTATTGTCTACCTAATGCCAATTCTTCCCATTTTTTTTCTGTACAACTCTTCTTAACTTTCTTGCAAATTTTTCTCTATCTAACCAAATAGTAATGTGCCTGAAAGCTCTTAAAAGTGAGAGGGTGTAATCTCTAATTGTGTGAGATTGGTCCATATGTATGAAAACCTAAAGAGAAATTTTTCTTTACTTAAATTTTTCTACTTAAAATTAGTGTTCAAAACAGAGAGTAATTAGGTTTGGAAGAAACTCAGTTAAAGTTGTTATGTGACTACATCATTAGAATTAAGAAATAACTGAGATTTCCCAAGTGATAACAGATAATTTGCCATTTAGCCCGTAATGAGGTTTGAAAAAAAGATGTTCAACAAGATATTAGCAGTAACTAGAAGGGCATTTCTTAGAAGGTCCACCCAGTGTGCATTTATTCCTTTATCCTTATAAAGGAGACACATTGTCTAATGCGATGTACTCTCAGTAGTTATCATTAGTGCCCCAAAAAAGATTTCTATTGACTGTAACTATCTCTGCTGACTATTTCCAGCCCTCGGCTTATGTTAGTTTTCTGCTGAGCTATTGTATCATAAGCCATCCGGTCAGACGTGGTAGGATATTACAGAGAAATAGAATCATAACCTTCAATGTTGTAGTAATTATATTTTTACTTGAAATATCCAAAGAAATAGGATGCAATCTTGAAATGCATATGCAAATCATGTATAAATTATATGCTAATACATGTGTGGCCCACCTAACTATTACATATAACTGAATGCAGCCCTTGGGAAAATCTTATTGGAGATCATTGGTCTAATGAAAATTGCTGTTGCACGCTAATTATAGTGACATGTGCGCTGTTGTATTGCCCCTTAGTGGTGATGGGGAATGACAGAGGTTAGTTGAAGTTCGATGACTGACTGACAGAATTATGTCTGTGATCACAGAAGTAAATAGCAAAGTATCTTTATTCTTTAAAGTCCAAGTTTTATGACTTTACATCTAAATAAGAATGTAATATTGAATACTGAAACTGTGTTGAGGATAGAAGTCTAGAAGACAGAAGACAAATTACCACTTGACTGAGTTAGTTTAATCTTGTTTTTCTATGGTATTTTCACAGTTTTTTAAAATGTTTTACTTGTTGACTAACTCATAAGAAATATTTACATCATAGAAATATACTTTATACATTTAGAGGAGTAATTACACATTTACATTCCAAAAATAAGCCAATAGCTAAAAGGATTTAATAATTCCTTTGTAACAGGCAAATCCAAGCTCTGCTATGTTCAGCTTGCATGACCTTGGGCAAGTCCCTTAATGTCTTTGAATCTTTACCTAACTGTAAAAATACGATAACAGAATCACTTCCTTGGGTAGCTAAAGAATTACATGCAATGTCATTTTTCAGAGTTTGGAATGTGAAAGATAAATGCTTATGAGCCTATTATTTTTGTAATTAGTAATTATTAAAAATATTTTTATATCTAAATATATTACCTAGTCTAGACAAATTTTAACTGATGATATTTGCATTTCTAACTAGAGAGATACTCAATATGTGAGAGATGGCTCATTTTTATTTAAGCTATACATTAAGATATAAAACAAAATAAAAGATTCAATTGTGATGTGTGTGATTGTATTTTGGAGTTCTAATGCCACCATTTGAGACTATGACTAAATGATGAAAAGATTGAATTGTCAGATAAGTGAAAGAATTACCGTAATTGTTCATTAACCTAATTAGCTTAATTAATTAAAGCAGTTTCCCTGCTTAAAAGAAGTACTTTCCTGAGCTTGTTCAAAATCACCTTCATTAAAGCCAATAGACATAAAGTGTTTAGTGGTTAGTTTATGATAAAGTTCAGGAATCAAAGAACTTGGCAATCATGTTGGTGAGGTAATAGCTCCTGGAAAGTATCCCTTGATTTCTATGATTTACTGATTCTTGTTAGGCCTTGATGTCTTGTTAAAACATATTATTTTGTTATTTCTAGAGCTATTCCAAATTGGAGATTTTAGCATGTTCAAGAGCTTCTTGTAGCTTTGGCTAAAGCCAAGGATATTAAGATTAGCATGAGGAAAAATCTACTGGATTTCTAACTGTAGAATATATAATTATTTTTATTTTAAAAAGAGAGCAAGTTAAGTTTTCTTGCACTAAATATACATGTAAATAACTGTGTATAACTACCATACACTAGGCATAAATTTAGGTAACTGAATATCCCTTTATCCATGATTATTTAGAAGCATGTTGAATAAAGGAATATGAGGGATGTCCAGCTCACCGTACATATTATAAAAGAAAATTTTAGAAGCAAACATATGTTGGGTTTCAATCCCTACAAAGAACTTTTATGTGTAGTGTGTACTTACTATTAGCAGTTAATGCTTTCGTGCATATTGTCAGCACTAAGGAGTTTGCTGACCACATAAGCAGCGTAAAGAACGATGCTCTTCTGTTCCGAGGATGATGGCAGCAAATATGATTGCTTGGGCATTACTCTTCCATTGAATTTGTTCTAGAAGACATCTCAAAAATTAAATATAGGGTTGTATCACTGTGGACCCCACATTGTGCCTTAAATCTAATGTTACATTTCCCCCTGCAGAGATGACTTAATTAATAAAAATGAAATCATTGTCTAGTTCTTAATGACTTAATTATTTGGAAGCAAACTGATTCTTTTTTATCTCAATAAACTCCTTACCTCCTGTGTTAAACAGAAGGAGGAAGTCTGTTATGAAATAAAACTGAAGGTTTAAATACATTTGATCACAGTTTTCTCTTAGTATAAAATGTGTGAAATCAACAGACTCAACACTTTCAGCTCCAGGAAATGCTTGACTCTCTGAAAGGCATGTAATTGAGTGTACCTGTGGTACGGGGCTATGTCTAATCAGTCGGCTGTGTAGCTGGGTAGAGTCAAGTGCCACTCATCCACGTCCCCGGAGATTTGTGGAAACAAGAAGGAGGAGCAGGCATGAGACAAAGATATATAACCATGTTGACCACTGAAATCCATGGTTAACAACTTAATTATCTAAGTTCAGCTATCACTCAGAAACAAACCTGTGAGGTTTACGCATATTTTATTATGTACAATAGAAATAGCATACCGCTAAGGACAGTGCTGCTGGAAATAGAATCTACATTAAGTGTGTTTAATTTTTCTAATTATATTTCTAATAGTTTAAATATCTGCTCTGATGAAACGGTTAACCACCTGCATTTAAATGCCACCTGATGCATTTATTTTGGAACAGTAACAGATTGGTATAATTTGAGCTCAAGTTCCTCTGAAAATTCTTCTATTAATAGGCCCTAAATTAATCTTTGTGTCTGATCTGCAAATGTGTTATAAGACAACACTCATGGTGAGAATTGCCATTACATGGTAATATCTCATTTTGCTTTTTTTTTTTTTCAGTTCAAACTTAGATCAGTGGACATTGAAATTAAAAATAGAAATTTAAACTGGCATTTTCATTTTTCAATGTTGGAATAGTGCCTGGTTTCAAAAAAATCAATTCATGAAATGTTTGCTTAGCACTGTATGTGGAAGTTCAGGTGAATATGCACTACTACACCTGCACCAAGAAAGCAAACATATGAGTAATATCCCTATTCCCATATAGTTTCTATATGTTCCATACATTTGACCAGATGATAAATGTAACAAACTAATTCATTGAATGATATAGATCCTCTCCTCTCTCCAAAAAGAAAATAATGCATGAAGAGGATAGCATTTTATCAAGATAGTTAAATGAAATGATTCCATTTTCTTGTGCTTAGAAATAAACCTAATCCTAGCAAAACTCAGAAAAATTAGTTCAAATAGACCATGTTGTTCATCCTTCAACATACAATTATATTGGAAAACATTGTCTTAATATACTACAAGTAAAGACTTTCTGGGCTTTGATTTTAATGACACCACTCTCTCACTGAACCACTGCGCAGTCCATGCTACTGCGTAGTCCATGCTGAACATGCTGTTATTCAAGGAAGCATGTGATAATGCAGCCCTGGGGAAGAATGTGGTAGTCCCGAAGAAGTTCCAATGTTAACTGTAAGTATGGTTTTAATTAGCAATGGTGACTATAGCACTAATGATTGTTACTGTACTATCTGTTATCATATTTTTGTTGATTATAATAGAGGAGAGAGCTGAGCTGGGAATCATGAGTTCAGGTGTTGGTGCTATCTATAACACATACAAGGTGTATAACCTGAAGTCATTTACTCAATCCATGCCACTGTTTCTGCTTCTGTAAAATGTAGAGCTAAAACCTGATCATCTGTAAACAAAATAAAAAAAATTCTGCATTGAATACAATGTTGTGAAGGAATGAAACTATGAACCTTGGAATTGAAGACTTGGGTTAATGTTTAGGTTCTATTATATACTATCAATGTTGCTTTGTTCAAAAACAGCCTCTCCAGTCTTCACTGTCCTTCTGAGTACCTGTGAGGCAAACTGATCAGACAGAGCTGAAGTCTGGAGTAAAGGGTAAGAGTCTTGGGCTTTCATTTGGTAATTTGATTTCATTATGACTACTTTTTTCTTTTTTAATATAAAATGTATAAAATTGAGGTGACAGTGGTTTACACAGTTTTATAGGTTTCAAATCTACAATTTTATAATATATTGTGTGTTTACTCCCCAAAGTCAAATCTTCTTCTGTAACCCTATCTTTGATCTGCTTTACACTTTTCTACATGCCTACTCCCATTCCCTCTGGTAGCCACCATACTATTGTGCGTCTGTGAGTTTTTGTTGTTTTCCTTTTTTTTTATTTGTTGCTTGTAGTTTTATAGCCAGCCCACATATCAATGAGATCACATGGTTATTGACTTTTTCCATCTGGTTTATTTCACTTGGTGTAAGATTCTCAAGGCCCATTCATGTTGCTGCGAATACCATGTTGTGGCAATATTTCACCTTTTCTTATGGCGGAGGAGTATTCCACAGTGTATGTGTACTGTATCTTCTTTATCCAGTCACCCTTTGAAGTACACATCGGTCATTTCCATGTCTTGGCCACTGTGAATAATGCTGCAATGAGCACAGGGGTGCATATATCTTTACAAATAAATACTTTCAAGTTTTGGGGGTGGGGTTACTGGGTCCTAAGGTAACTGCATTCTTAATTTTTGAGGAACCTCCATATTGTTTTCCATGGTGGTTACCAACTATGGAAACCAACAGTGAATGAGGGTTTCTTTTTCACCACAACCTTTCTATCACTTGTTATGACTAATCTTATGGTATAATAGCCATTCTAAGAAGTGTCAGGTAGTTTTAGAGAAAAATTTATGAATTTGACCTCAAAGGAAAGGGAAGGAACAGCAAAAATATATGGAACGGAACTATATCAAACTAAAAAGCTTCTGCACAGCAAAAGAAACTGCCAACAAAACAAAAAGACAACCAACGAAAAAGAAGATATATTTGCAAACAACAGCTCTGACAGGGGCAATATCCATAATTCATACAACTTAACACTGAAAAAATAAATAATAAAACCTGATTAAAAACTGGATGGGGAACCTGAATAGACACTTCCCCCAGAAAGACATACAAATGGCCAACAGATACATGAAAAGATGTTCAATTTCACTAGCCATTTAGGGAAATGCAAATCAAAACTACAATGAGATGCTAACTCCTTCACTTGACTGTGAATATGACAGAAAGATCAGAACCAAGTCAGTAGCCAGTAATGATGTAATTAGAAAAATAGCGTGGGTTTGCAGTGGTTCCTTTTTGTAAGACTGTCACAGAAGCCTTTCTGAAACTAAAATGCTTACTTTGAAAGCTGATCGCATGCGTCAGACAGACGTGTGTTCATCAATAATTGCAGGAGGCTAAAGTAATAGTTATACTCTGGGAAAGTCATAGATACTTTTGTTGTTCTGTTCACAGCCACGCTCTCAAAAAGGACTGTGCAACAAGGTTGCCAAATGCTGATTACTAAGGAACACTTTTGTAGCACCTAATGGAATTATAAAATAGAGAAAACGCTGTTATCTTAATTCATAATCTCCCAGCAAATATTAAATGGTTGAAAGTCCACTTTTCTTAGATAGGTTGAGTTCTTTCCTCTCTTTGACAGAGAGACTTGAGTTCTCTATGATTTCTGAAATATGTAATTATGAGAAACCATGTTTTGGATTAACACTGGGGATGGAAAAGTCATGCATGACCCCCGTGAGGACTATGGGAGAGGAAACAGCCTTGATTGACACTGAAAAGCAGGAAAATGAGGCATGAATTGACAGGTGATGGGATAGATCTAAAAAATTTGAAGGGCCTGGGTAATAAAATGAGAGAAATAGGTTGACTCGATCAAGAGACATTATGAGAAATTATGTCACTGCTGTACTATTTGTTTCTGTGATGAATGAAAAACTCTATTTCCTTGACTCAAGTTTAAGATTTTTTTCTTTTCATAATTTCTTCAAAATCTACTTTAGAAAAAAAAGAGATTCATTTGTAAAGTATTATTATATTTGTCTCCTGGTCTAAATTGTGTATGTCATTTTGAGCTATCCAAGATGAATATTGTGGTAATGATTGTCTTATTTTCTTTCTCCAGTAGGAAAAGAAAACAATTTAAGGCAATGATCAGTTCTGAGACCATTAGAAATAGCCAGTACAAGTCAAAATATATTTGCAAAAAATACTTAAAAATTTCTTCAGTGAGAAGGGGATAGGGAGAAAAAAAAAGTATGCCATATTGGATTCAGGTCATTCTTGCCATAAAACAGAAGTGATACTTCTTTATTCTTTACAATATTTTTAATGTCAATTAGTATCATATCTTGTTCAGGACTTGTCAATGAATAGTGTGTATGTCTTGTCTCCTCTAAGGGTTACTGGCTCTTCCGAGAAGAGGAGTTATTTTCAATTCCTGCAAAACCTTGCTAACACTGAGTGTGGAGAGCTGCAGTAGTGAAGCAGAGACATCTCAGAGGGGCTGAACTGCTGACAGTGAACTACTTGAGTGGACCAGAGATAAGGGTAGTCTGCTGATCACTCTTCTCTCCCAGTGAGGAATAATGCCAGGTAACCTTGAGGTATATCCCCAGTATCAGCTAACATTTTTACCTGCTGAGGTTTCAAGATTGGTTAGTGAAAACAACTTGTTTACAGGTAATTTGTCTACAAGAGAAGTGACTTATTATTATCCCTTTTTAATTATGTGAAAATAAAAATGGTCATTCAAATCCAGCTGATATTTAAAAACACTTTTAAGAATGTAATAATAACCATTTCTACCATTGGGGAAAGCTCAATAAATAAAATAAATTCATTAAGGTGTTGCAGTTTGTATGTCCACCAAACAAGAATTTCATTCCTTGTTCATATCTTTCCGATGATAAAATCTGAATCTTCATTAACTCCCGGCCCGCTCTGGTCCCTGCCATTCTCCAACAGATTACCTGCTGCTACCACTTCCACCTTGCAAGTGTCTCCCAAAGCTGGCTGCCTCTTTCTATTGCCACTCCTACATTTCTGTGTATAATTTCATTATTATTTTTAATGTTGTTCAGTCACAGTTGTCCCACCTGTTTCCCTGCTCCTCTCCCCTGCCCGCCCTCCCGCAGCCAATCTCCACCCCATGCCCAGGACCATGAGTCCTCTATTCATGTTCTTTTACTTGCCACTTCCCCTTCTTCTCCTGTTATCCCCTCCCCCACCATCACTGTTGGTTTGTTCTTTATATCCATGTTGCTGGTTCTATTTCACTTGCTTGTTTGTTTTGTTGATTAGGTTCCACTTATAGGTGAGATCATATGGTATTTGTCTTCCACTCACTGACTTACTTCACTTAGCATAATGCTCTCCAGATCCATCCTTGCCGTCGCAAAGGGTAGGAGTTCCTACATTTTTAGTTCAGAATCTTAGCAACTCTCTCAAAAAATAGCCTCTTAGTGTTTCTTACTGCTTTGATTTTTGTCTGAGGCACACCCTTCACTTTGTCTCTGGATTCTTCTCTGAAGAGCCCTGCTGCTTGGATATAGCTCTCTGGGACCCAGATCTGGGGGAGAAAGAGGGAAGAGAATGCCAGAAACAGATTATCAAGGAGCAGTTAAGTTGGAGACAAAGTAAACAGGTAAACACTTTTCTTGAGTCTTTTTGAAACACATAGCTTCTTATAATTATAGGTAAGAGTATGCAGTTACACCAGTTACTTTTCTGAAAATGTACAATTCATGAAGAGGAGAAATCATTTAAACAACCATTTTTTAATAAAATGAAAAAAATCAAATTGACTAACTTCTTTATGTTTTCTTGATACCAAAGATAAGTGTGTATAATGGAGACTCTGGAATCAGAAATTGAGTTTAAAGCTTGTCCACTTGAAGCACTTAACTAGGTGCAAGTCCTCAGTTTCTGAGCTGTGTTGTAGTGAGCTGCCCAGACTCATTTGGTGCCACACTCCAGTTGTACAGTATCTGCTGCTGTTCTGCATCAAGGCACGGCACTCTCTTCCCTCCAGCCTTTACATATGTTGTTTCCTCTGTCTAGAATATCTGTCCGTATTCCAACTGTAACCAGTGGTTTCCCACCGCAATTCCACACACACATGTGCAAGTATACCTAATTTCTCACCATCCTTCAAGGTTTAGTTTGAATGACATCTCCAACAGGAAGTCTTCTTTGACCCTAACTTAAATTAAATCCTCCATCTATTGACTCCTAGTGACAATATACTTCTCCCATCATCAGGATTCTTATTAATGGTGTATTTATATCTACCTAACAAGAACACCAGCTCTGATAACCAAGCTCCTGTCACTCTTGCTCCACACTCTATCCTGAGCACCTAAACAAGCCCTTAGGAACACAGGAGACCCTTGGTAAATATTTGTGGGAGGACATCCCAAATGTGATTTGTTATTTATCAGTGTCACATATTCAAAACCTCACCAGATGTGCTGCATAAAACAGGGTCTCACGCAAATAGCCATTCACAAACATTTATTTGAAGAATGATTAAACAGATGAGTGAACAAATGGGTGAAATGACAAGACCACAAAAGTTTCTCTGTCTAAAATATTTCTTCATAAAACTTTAAATTCTGAATCATGTTTTTAATTTAATAGGTATTAATCTCCCCTCACAGCAGCCAGGTCTTGGGATAAAGGAATATAAAATGAAAGAAAACCGAGCAGCTTCCAGTTTCAGAACAGGTCCCTGTAACACTGAAAAAAGAAAACAAAACAAACAATAAAGAACATAGGAAACTAAAGAGTGAAAGAGAAAGGAAGAAAAGAGAAAAAGACTAAAATCACCTGCTTCTATTTATTATTTTGATCTCAGTAGTGGCAAGCAAGAGATTATTTTTCTTCACTTCTCAGGGAAATATTTTTGAAGGCTTCTGTAGAAAAAACAAAGGAGACATATGCAAGTTCAAGAAAATTAAATCAGTGTTTAATTACTAGATATTCTACCTCTAAAATTATAGAAAAAAGCTTAAATAATTCAGTTTGATTTGGTCTCATTAGTCTGATTTCCTAGTATTTAGCCTTAATTATGTGATACATAAGCCCTAATTATGTGGTACATATACAGCGCACTCTCTAAAGTTAAAGATCAGAATGGATATTGACTTAAATGATAAAATATGTTAAATTATTAATGGTAATTAATCTTACAAAATAGGCATAATTAGTTTAAGTACTTAGATATTATTCTTAATAGCATTACAAATAATATTACAGTTTGATCATTTCAAAAATAATTTCTTAGAAAGAAAGGCTCCGCAAGCAATGCTTTTTCGTTGGGGGGGCAACAAATTGCTTGGTGCTGTCAAAATATGTCTCACTCTCCTTGCTGAGAAGGTGAATTTGCTTTATTCCATTAAGTGTTTTGTCATACAAATATGGGAATATAGTTTTTACTGAATATTGTTTTCATGGATATAATTATCTTTAAAAATAACTGTACCTATGCCATTAAGAATTTTTTAATATTCTTTCATCAAATGCATTCTGGGTTTTGGTGCCATGAATTGAACAACACTACTATTTTTTTTGTGTCTTGCCTTTTGATTTTTATTTTTTTAAATATTTTAAAAATATATTCATTTTTATTATTTATGCTATTACAGTTGTTCCTGCTTTTTCTCCCTCTCTCCTCCTCCACCTAGCCCCACCCTCCCACTCCCTAAGTCAATCCCCGTATCGTTGCCCATGGGTCATGCATACATGTTCTTTGCTTAATTCCTTCACCATCTTTCCTCCCATTCCCCTGCCCTCCTTTCTAGTAGCTGCCAGTCTCCTTTGTGTTTCTAAACTTCTGCTACGATTGTGTTTGATAGTTTATTGTGTTCATTAGATTCCCCATACAAATGAGATCACATGCTATTTCTCTTTCACCGACTGGCTTAATTTGCTTAGTACATATTCTCCAGGTCCATCCATGATGTTGCAAATTGTCAGAGTTTCTTCTTTTATACTGCTGCATAGTAGTCCATTGTGTAAATGTACCACAGCTTTTTGATCCACTCATCTACTGATGGGCACTTAGGCTGTTTCCAAATGCTGGCTATTGTAAATACCACTGCTATAAATATAGGGGTGCATATATTTTTTGTATTGGTGTTTCAGAATCTTTATGATATATTCCTGGAAGTGGAATTGCTAGGTCATAAAGCAGATCCATTTTTCTTTTTTTAAGATTCTCAGCTTCATTTGAGTCCGCTAAAGTCATGAATCCATTTTTTTCCATAATCAACAAAAGCAAAAAGCAAGCAAAACATAACCAGAGACATTGAAATTAAGAACAATCTAACAATAGCTAGGGGGGGAGGGAGGAGGGGAAAATGGGGAGAAAGTTTTCCAGGAACCACTATAGAGAACACATGATTTTTAATTTTTAAATATAAGTTGACTTTTTCTTGAGATCGATCAAAAAGTTAGTTATAAATTTTGATGTCATAAACCAAGGCTTCCTGTTTTAACTCTTTTTTACTTCTTAATGAATCTTCTATTGTGATTTAATATCTAAAATGGGTTAAACTCTGAAAAGTTGTACAAGAATATAAAAGGAATATAGTTGCCTTTAAAGCAAAATTTTAAAATGAATATTTATTTACTGAAGAGGACCATACATAGAATCAGACAATGGCCCATCTCTCCTACCTGGGTCTTAGAGATGAAAAATAATAAGCTACATCTCAGAAACCATACTACTTTCCTGCTATACTTTACTACAGTGTTCCCAGTATAGGCTTAAAAAATTGCCTTGCTGAATTGTTCATAATATCCAAGATATGGAAACAACCAGAGCATCTTCCACCAATGACTAGATAAAGATATGGTACATTGTATACAATAGAATACTACTCAGCCATAAAAAATGGGATACCGTGGTACTTAGGTACTTATTGTGAGTTAATTCTGTTGAGTGCAAAGCAAGCAATGTTTGATGAAGCACTTTCTCTTTCGGAGTGGTATCATGACTCATACAAGTTCTGGCAAGTGCCTGACAAGTGGAGAGCAAACCGAGTGCCGAAACATTTTTTTTCTCATCAAAATAAAATGAATACAAGATTTGATGAGTTCTGAAGCCAGTGAATACTGAGGTACCACTTCGCTATAATTTGAAACAAAATGAATGGATCTTGAGAATAAAGACCTTACTGAGTAAAACAAGTCAGAAAAGAACAGGGACCATATGGTTTCACTCATATATGGGATACTTAAAAAAAAACACAAATACACTCATAGACACAGATACCAGCAGGGGAAATAGGATGGGAGGATGTTGAAGAGGGTAAAGGAGGTCAAATATATGGTGATGGAAGGAGACTAGACTTTGGATGGTGAGCACACAATGCAATACTCATAAATGTCTCTATGTTTCATATTACATGGCTGGATGCTTTCTGTAGAGACCTCATATGTTGCAAGTCATGCTATATAATTTATCCTTGTGATACTCCTTATTCCATATTTCATATAGGATATGAAATATCCTATGCATGTTATATCATACAGTGTGTTCTTTATGAGATCTCTGATGAGAAATTCCTCTTTGAAATTAGTTCCAAAAAGAACGGTGGTTTTGAGCCTTAAAAAGAAAGAATCTGTAAACATTGTGAACTATGTAACTGCCAAGTCTTGCTTTTTCATTTTGACTGCAAAAACGTAGGAGCCATCAGTGAGGACCAAGAACCAGGTGTGTTTCTGTGTGCTTGTATCTTTATACCATAAACTTTTTGCCTCATTTTCAGCCTTTTTCCATGCATGGGTTTCTTTTATGTATTTTCCAAATTTTAAAATATGCTATTATCATATAATTTAATAAGTCATCTTAAATATTATCTGAAAATTAAAGATAAGGGAACATAAACAATAGATAATTTAAGATAATATTTGTTTATTTCTCATTTTTGAAGAATAAGACCATGCCTAGTTCCTTCTTGTATTCTCATTCTTAAGAAAGTGTTTACTATTTAAAGAAATCATTGAATTAATGAAAATACTAATAATTCTAGATCTCTATAAAGTTACTATAATTTATTATTGATTACCAATGAAAATATGTGTCAAAGGCTTTTAGTGATGCAGTTCCTTTTTTACTCTGTAAACTTATTTACCATCTCATAAATTCATATGTACCTAAGCATATCCTATGGTATTTAATAATTGTACTACTGCATGCAATTATCCTTGCATTGTTTTTTGTTGTTGTTGTTGTTCTGGGTTGTTTTTTCCATCTTCTTAGTTTTAACCCAAATAGCACTTCCTCTTTGAAGTCTTTTCTAACTCTTGGCAGAAGTATTAATCACTCTTTACTTAAATTTAGAATATAACAAGCCTGAAAACTTTATATAATTTCTCAGCAAACTGTATCTTAATTATCCATCAATATAGCTGTTTATCCTGAAAGTCTATGATCTTCTGAGGAGATTATTTTTATGTCTAACATTTCATGAATGCTCAACATGTTTTACCAAGTCAATGCTGTTAAGCACATTTTAAAACAGCAATTCAGCCCTGGCTGGTGTAGCTCAGTGGATTGAGCACGGGCTGGGAACCAAAGGGTCCTGGTTTGATTCCCAGTCAGGGCACATGCCTGGGTTGAGGGCCAGGTCCCCAGAGAGGGCCGTGTGGGAGGCAACCATACATTGCTGTTTCTCTCCCTCTTTCTCCCTCCCTTCCCCTTTCTCTAAAAATAAATAAATAAAATCTTTAAAAAATAATAATAAAAAAATAAAACAGCAATTCCCTCTCAGGCCAATAGTTTTCCCTTCGTAGCTTGAATTAAAAAAATAGCTCCTACAATTGGTATTATCTCTACTAACTTTGGTTAAGTTTTAGTCTTATTTTTACTATTCGAGAAGGTTTTTAAAATGTGTCTGTGGTTCTTTGCCTAAATTTTTAGATAACTGGTATGATTAAAGTATTTTATGTTTTTTAGACTCATAGATTATTAAGAAACATTTTTAGGGATTGAAAACTTCATCAACATAAAATGAAATATATACATACATATGTTATATATTTATTTAAATACATAATTAAGCAGTAAAGCAATAAGCTAAACCGTTTATTATTTGGAGCTGTGCGCATAAAGCTAAAAATCCAGCATTTATACTGTTGCTGCCCATTGCGCAGAATTGATATGTTTGGTAACTGTGCTGTTATCTCTGCTTAAGTTTGTTAGATGGTTTTAGAGATAGGTTGGCAGAGCCTAAAATCTGAAGAAATGTGATGTTTAATTTCAGCCTCATGAAACTAACGAGCACTTTTGTGTGCATGTTAATGAAGAGTGACTCTTCAATTAAGAATAAGTTGCAAAAGGGATAGATACTTGGAGTGTCAGTTTGTAGGTTTCATTTAACTGTAACATTCGTTTTAATCAATTAGGACAATATTAGTGTTTTGAAATGATAGGCTCTTTTTATATCATTTATTATCATCCAGTTATTCATTTGACATACACTTATTAATTAGTAACTATCTCCTTCCTGGTTGCATAAGATTAAACTGATGAAAATTTCAAAATCAAAATCATCAAAAGAAACTCCAGAGTTTTTCCTTGCTCATTTTTTTCCTTTATTTGCTTCTGGATAAGTTACAAAATAATCACAATGACATAATTATATAATGTTAGAGTTAGGGCAACTTAAAGTTTTTGAATAGGAAGACTCCTGAGAGGAATTTGCACTTAATAAGAAATTATGTGATAAATCAACATTAAAACTGATTAACTGCATATTGCTTTCATATTATAATCATTTCAACAGAATTTAATTGCTATATTACATTGCAATAATCACAGTGTTAAACACTCATAGAAAATAATAATACTAATTTTATACCAGCCTACTGCTTGCATTATCCAGTTTAATAATTATATCATTAAAATGTTAGTGTGAAATACATTAATTTTTCTTAGATATTTTTATTTTGGCTTTCTCTTCTTTGATCTTTCTACTTGCTTATAAACCCATTAATAAGGTACCAAAATCAAAGGTATAAATAAAACACTTCAAGTCAATTCTTAATTCTATTTCCTAAATTAGTATGTTTGTTAGAATCAGATATTTATGCATTTAGTACATTATTAAGAAAAATGTTTAGTTAGTTTAATATATTAATATTTTCCTTTTCTTATCTAATTTTATTTTGATAACTCATTTAATGGATTTCAATGATATGCTTATTTTTGAGTTCTTAGGAAACTAATACAAAGATTTTTCCTGTATTTTTTACACTACTTATTATTTCAGCAAAACCTTTAGAATTCATAATTAAGGGGGAGAGAGAGAGAGAAAGAGAGAGACGGGAGGGAAAAAAGAGAAGAGATAAGACAGAGAAAGGGAAAAAGAGCCTCACTCTGCACATCCAGTGTTTAGGAGAGGATCCAGCTACAGTTACGTGTTAAAGCTGTCACAGAAAGATGGGAAGAAACCGGGGATGGTTAGAACTCTGTAGAAAAGTTGGCAAAACCATCAATGTACCATAAATATTTCTGAACTCATTGAAGATGTTCTAGTATCTACCTGAAAAATTTGAAAATGTTTATTTACAAGTATATATGTACCCTTATTTTTATTGCAGCATTATTCATGGTGGCCCAGACATGGAGACAACCAAGCTATTTCTCAATAGATGTTTGGATAAAATTGTGGTGCATAGATATAGTAGAATACTACTCAGCCATAAGAAAAGATGAAATACTGTCATTTGCAA
>PVJI01025855.1:0-19787 GCA_004026765.1 Micronycteris hirsuta
GTGCCAGCAACGTGGGGGAGAGGAGCCCCAGCCTCCGAGGACGAACAGGAAGGACTGGCAGCAATCGCTCCGGGAGGACGAACCCATCCTGGCCAGGAAGCAGCACGGGGACCAAGCCCAGCAGAAACAGCCCCACCAGGAGGAGGCATTTCCGACAGGTGACAACACTCCCCCAGATTCTGATGCACAGACGCGTCAAGAAGGACAAAACGTCGCCAAACACGCAGGAGACGGGAGAGGCGCTTCCCCAGAGGAGGGTCCCGGTGGCCGTGGGCAGAGACGGTGGCCGGCCCGATGTGACGCAGGCCTGCTAGTCGGCGCGGGTCACGCCAGCCACTACCCGTCGGTGGGCACAGGCTGAGGCCCGGGCTGCGCGGGGGAGGGCATGTGCAGACCCCTCACCGGCCTCGGTGGGCACGACAGGCCCCTCTCTGGAGGTCACGTGGCCCTCGCTGCTACAGTGGCACATGCTTTGCTGTGGGCCTGGCAACTCAGCCTCCTTGTGCAAAGATGTTTCTTGCAAAACTTGTTTGAAAAAACAACAAACGATCAGAAATGCGAAGGTTCTAAATTAAATAAAATGTAGCCTATTGAATTAAAGTAAAATTGTACAAATAAAATGCAGAATATCAAAATTCTGCATGTCATTAAAGAAAGGAAAAGCTGTATTTGAATAGATGCCAGGTTTATTTATTTAAGTGAAAAAGCTACCCAACAGCACGTGTGTTTGTGTGTGTGTGTGTGTGTGTGTGTGTATGTACTTCCTATGAACATGTAGATACGAATGATATGTTCGATACCTGCAGAAGGAAAGCCCATGCCTGGAAGACCGTGTACTACACTCCAGCTGTTACCTGCAGTGAAACAGGACAAAGTCACCTGTCTCTAGCCCCCCACCCTGAGTGCCCCTGGCAATGAGCCTCCTTCTCTCTCCTGCGTCCACATGGTTGGTTTGGACAGCAGAGAGCTGCCTGGTGTGCCTGCTGCCGGTTGCGAGCAGTGCACATTCGCCTCCGTTCTTGCACGTGGACGCTGAGGAAGGACCCATTCTGGCCGTGGCGGGCACGGGTTCCAGTGTCCAGCTGGGCCTGCATCTGCTCCTCTGCCTCCTATTCCTGTGGACACTGCCTGGCTTCTAGTTTGCTTCTCAGCTGTCACTTAGGGGCAGTGACACAGTGTCTGGGCCGATTGAAAAATCGCAAAAAACAGGGGCTGTGTCTCAGGGCTCGATTCTCGGGCCTGAGGACGTGGTGGGCAGGTGTCTCAGCGGCTGTTTTTTGAGGGGGCAGGTTGGATGTGGAGGCAGCAAGACCTTCCTCTCTCCGGCCTGTGTCTTTGGAGGGAGCTCCAGGATCAAGCAGAATGGGGCAGCAGGGAGCCAGACACTCGTTTGGGGTCCAGGCCACAGGCAGAACAGTGGACAACCTCGTTTCACCGCAAGGGCCCGGGCTCTCGTGTGGTCGCGGTGGGACAGACTTCGGGATGGGCGAAGTCCTGAATGCGCTGAGTGCCGTCCTGCCTGCCGAGGGCCCGCCAGGGGCGGTTGGCATCCACCTCTCCCTGCCCCTCCCAGGGAAGCCAGGAGCAGGGATCACCTGGGCAGCTCCCAGGGAAGCTGGGCTGGAGCAGCCTCAGCCTCTGCAGCTGAAACTACAGTGCCCAGCGGGCCGCAGGGCTCTCAGGCTGGGACGGCCGGAGGAGCCAGCGGCAGGACCAGCCCCCAGCCCGCGGGGCGTGGGCACTTCGCCCTCCAGAAAAGTAAGCTGGCTCCCGCGTGTGACAGGTTCTTCCCAGAGAGATGCAAAGCCGGTTAGTCACCCGCCTGTCTTTCGGTTCTGAGGAAGCAGCCAGTTCTGACAAAGGTGCCTAATCCTCTCCCAGCACCACAGGAGCGGCTCAGGATAAGGAGCCTGGGTGTGACCGGCCTTGTCCTCCCACGAAAGGGGCCTGGCCACGGAGGTTGAGCTCTAGGTCGCACGAGACGGCAGTCAGCTCCCTTGTGGTCCTCAGATGCAGACCCCCAGTCAGCCCCCAGCACAGCCTGGCGTCTGCCCCGGTTTTCAAACCCGAGCCCAGGAGCACCCCGAGAGGGCCGCTTCGAGCTGTGCTGTCAGGGGGAGCGATGCTTTGTGCTGGGACAACATCTTTCAGCTTTCGGTGTCCACGTCGAAAGAGAAGCTTGGTCTGGGTGAGCAGCAGTTCAGAAACCCACCCGTGAAGCAAGAACACACCCACCCCCACACGCACACGCACCGCTGCACTCTCCTCCCTGACACACCCCGACCCCAGCTCCTGCCCGCACGGCCGGCGGGAGGCCCACAGACCCGCATTCACGTTCCAGCTCCAGCGCCTGCCCCTCTGTGGCCATGGCCACGGCCTCTCTGAGGCTCCGCCTGTTTCCCACAGCGCGGGTGACGCCTCTGCTTCCCCGGCGGCTGCGCGGGGCACGGACTGTAGGTGAGGCGTTCGGTGCCTGGCAGACGGGCAGTCTCAGTGGGCGCGTCCCCTTCCTGTCCTGCAACGAGGAGGACTGAGCGCTGGGCGAGGGCGCCGTGAAATCGGGACACGGGTGGGCCCTGGGCTGTGAGGGGCACAGTCTCGCTCCTGAGGCATCGGTCCCGCCTGCCCGTGAGGGCAGTCCCATCCCTTGGTAACTGCGACCCATGCCTCAGTTTCCTCACCTGTGTGCCAGGGACAGCAGCGCCTCCTCTGAGCTCTGTCAGCACCAGAACCATCGGTCCATGGGATACGCATCTTCACCCCCGAGGCCTGGGCACACACACGCACACACACGCACACACGCTCTGCTGTTACTTACGGTTCTGCCAATCCTCCTGCTGAGGAAACACCCTCCCTGCCTGGGGGTGATGTGTGTGATCTCTTAGATTAACACCTGAAGTCCATCCATCAGGATGCAGGCTCGAGTCCTGTTGGGAAGTGTGCTCACTGCTCTGCGTCAAAGCTCCGACCCAAGAGGTGACAGGAAGCGCCAAGGTCACGGCACCCTGCCATCATGGCAACCCTGACCTTTGTCTCTCCTGATCGTTCAGACATTAACGATGTTAAAATCCCTCCGAGTGATACTGGCTACTGTCCCACATCCTCGGGAGCTCAGCGCGGCTGTGTCCCGGGGGACATGGATGTGGCAGCTGGAAGGGGCGACCGCAGCCTGTGCAGGCAGAGGCAACCGGAGCCCGGCAGTTAGTCAGCAGGCCACTGCGTGTTGGCCGCCACGGGCCATCGGGGGCGATTCTGGCAGGTGCGGCCATGATGCTGAATCTCTGGCTCAGGCCACAGACCTAGTGAGGAAGCCCAGATTCCTCCCTCTCCGTCCTGGTCCCATACGACGTGCTCGAAAAGGAGACTGTGCTCAGGACGCCTTTGCGCCAGCCACTGAGGCACCGCCATCGATCTCCCCGCCGAGAGCGTGTCGTCTCCTCTGCAGAGCAGGCACTGACCACAGGCGCCAGGGCCCTCCCCGGAGTTCCTCTCCAGGCCTCTGGTGAGCTCAGCAGGGTGGGGGCCCCCCGAGGGCCTCTTGGGCACCTTCAGGTCTGTGTTCTTGGTGGCAACACGTGGCAAGCACTGGTTCTCCCAGGGGGTGGTGCGCTCGGCGTGGGTGGCCCCCAGGCCAGGGAGGGTGAGTGCTGGACGCCACCGGGCCTCCTCTAGGACCTGAGGTGGGGTAGGGGGCAGGTCGCCCTCATAAGGTGTTTTGGGTAAATTATCTCAAGGGATCTGAGAAGAAAGAGACAGGAATCCCCAAGTTTCCAGTAACTTGTTTGACTTTTTCCCATTCCAACAAAAATCTGCTTTTGTACCTACATTCTTACAACACACACAGTGGTGTGGGACTGAGGCTCCTCCTGCCTCTCAGAACCCATCCGTGTGTCTGTCCGTCTGTCCATCAAGGGTGTGGGGAAGAACGTCACCTTGTCTGCTCCGGAGCTCCCAAGTGGACAGAGAGACGTGACTCATTCTCTCAGCTCCTCCTGGAAAGATGTGGGTGCGATGCTGCTGTCCTACACAGTTGTTTTCTAAAACAATACCTATTGTATTACGACAGAGTATTTCTGTCTACTGTGATTCATATTTGTTTTAAAAAATGCAAGAAGAAGACCTTCACGGAATATTGCACAAGGTTTCAAATCCAGTTTGCGGATTAAAACAGGCTGGTGAGGGCCGAGGGCCTGTTTGTTTGCAGAGGTTGACCGGTGCCCGTTCCTGGGCTGTCCAACAGACAGAGAAATGCCCGCGTGTGCCCAGTGCCTGTTCTAACACAGAGAAAGAAAAGCTGACTCTTTCTGCCGCTTGGATATATTTGACCTCTTTGTGACTCTTTTTTCAAGACTTCCAGCTCAGGTCGCTCTGGAGGTTGGGTTTCTTCTTCCGTCTCTGTCTTCTGGAAGGATTGAGAGAGGCCCAGTGCCATCCGGCGAGGTGTCGGGAGTTAACCCGGGGTCAGCCCAAGGTTGGCCTGCTGGCCTCCTTTCTTTAAGTGAAATTTAAGTCAACTAGTGTGTACTGGGTTGAGGTCTTGTGCCGGACACAGAAGAGGGTGGAGCGATGAGGAAGCCAGACTCCCGTGCTCCGGGTGCCCCCTCGGGTGGGGAGGGCGCTGTCAGTGTGACATCCCGCCCACCGGGTTGATTCACACAGGGACAGAGAGGAGGCAGCTGGTCACTGGTGTCCTGAGCGGAGGCCCAGGGAGGGGAGCCCTGTTTGTCGCTCTGCACCAGAACTCTCCAGTTGCTTGTCCACTGCCTGGTCAGCGGGTTCTCACCTGTGTATTCATGGCCCTGGGCTGGCGCTCGTGGGTGTGAGGTTTCCCCAGGAGAGGCCGGCGCGTTGGCGGCAGAAACAGGTGAGTTTCGAGGGAAGAGGCAACCCTTGGGCCCTGCGCGCCCTGAGGCAGGAAGGGGGACGTGGGGAGTGGGCTCTCGGATGAGTGACCTGCTCGCAGTTCCAGCTTGATTGGTTGATTAACCACAGCATTCTGGATGGTTCCTTGGAGAGCTGAGCCGTGTGGGTCGTTTTCCAGTTACTCTCCTGTTGGCCTCATGGAAATGTCGGAAAAGTGATGGAAATAGCTGTGCTGAGGCTTTGAGGATGTGCCTGGGCCCAGGCCGCCTCCTGCTGAGGAAGCGGGAGTCGTTTCAGGCTTTAGAGAGGCGCCGGGACCGGCATGTGTGGCTCTGAGGGGCGCAGGGGCCTGTGGCTGCCGCCCGTGGCCGTGGACAAGCTGTCCAGTCAATGCCCGAGAGACTCAGACCCTGAGCGGCCGGCCGGGCTCAGCGCCCAGTCCAGGGGCAGGAGCCTTGTTCCTGAGTCTCAGCTGTCGGCACTTTGTTTTCGGGGGCAGGGGGGGGTGTGGGAGGGGCCCTTCGTCAGTTTTCATCTGGAAACAGGAAAAGCAGACGCACGCGCCCGCGTCACTGGGCAGGTCCCGTCACTTGCTAGGAGCCGGTTTGTGGGCCCGTCCTTCCTCCAGATCTGAGGGCGAGTGAAACCCGAGACTTCATTTCACCCCCTTTTTGAGTGACTTCCTGGATTACTTGGTAACATTCAGATTTCTAAATAAATCTTTTAAGATTGCTTTCTAATCTTATTCAGGGGAGACATGAGCAATTAAAATTAAATTATGAATCACCTGATAAATAAGAGTGGATTGATTTTAATGAGAGCATTTAGCTTTTCTCGGGCAGAGTGCTTGGACCACGTCCGTTCAGCCACCTCAGCACGGCTTCGCTTCCTCGTTTCCCTTGCTCACTCTCGTCGCTGTCGTCACTGTCGTCACTGTCGTCACTGTTGTCGCTGTCGTCACTGTCTCTCGTCACTGTCGTCGCTGTCGTCACTGTCTCTCATCACTGTCGTCACTGTCATCACTGTCTGTTGTCACTCTCGTCACTGTTGTCACTGTTGTCACTGTCGTCACTATCGTCACTGTCATCACTGTCGTCACTGTCGTCACTGTTGCCACTGTCGACTGTTGGGACCCGGGCCGCAGAAACAGGTGATTGCGGTGACGAATAGCAATAAAACTTCCTGAGTGCATGCTGCCTACCCAGCGTCACTCTGAGCCTCCCCCCGTGCGTTCCTGCACTGACTCCGTGACCTGGGTATGATTGTCGTCCCTGCTTTACAGCTGTAGACACTGCGTCACAGAGAAGGGAGGTGGGAACCAGGCAGGGGGACAGCAGTGTCCCTGTCAAAGGTGAGACATCGGTAATTTGGACGTCCCCGCACCCAATGCTGAGTGTCCAGCATCCAGCACAAGGCTGGGCACCAAGAAGGTTCCCGCAGCATTAATGAGGCTGAGGGGGAGAGGCCCACAGCCCATGTGTCATGGAAGGTCTCTCGAGTTTGGAGCGACACGCACACGAATGTACCTGGGACGTTAATGGGTGTACGTGTCCTGGGAGCTGAGGCAGCACCTTGCTTTTGGGGAAACCGCGTGGGGCCAGCATTCTGAGGGTTCGGCGTTGGTTTCTCAGCCCTCAGGGAGAGGGACTGCAGGCTTGTGCTTCTGTCTCCATGGACAGTCGGCCCTGTGGCCCTGCCCACGGATGCTGTGAAAGGCTGTGTGTCCACGGGAGCTCTCAGTGGGTCAGTGTGGAGGTGGTGGCCCTCCGGGGCACTTGCTCCTCCATGTGAACTGTTGTTCACATTTGCACGGCAGCCCTGTGGTGCTGGCTGAGACTTCACTGGGTCTGTGGATCCGCTGGGACGGGCTGACTTCTGGAGGAGGCCGAGCCTCTCCACCCACGAATGTGGGACTGTTGCCGGGGGAGCGGTAACTGCTGCTAACAAGGAAGAGAGCAGAGGGGATCAGACACCGAGCTCAGTAAACTGGGAAGCAGGAGCCTGCTGGCTGAGCCAGGAAGCTGCAGTGTTTATAGACTCATTCCCACACGGCAGGGGACGGCCAGTGAGGGGATGGAACCCCGAGAGTTTAGGACACCTCCTGGGGAGCCCTGTGGAACCTCTGGTACCGGACTGCTGGGGGGCACCACAGGGGGAGGAGCTTGACCACAGAGGCCTGTCAGTCCAACTGGGGGTGGGCCGGTCTGAAGCCCAGGGAAGTGTGGGCTGTTGACTGGTTACTTAGGAAAAGCTCTCAGTTACCACCCCAGGGGTAGAAAGGAGCTCTCTCTCTGCCTCTCCCCCGTCTCGCTCTGTCTCACTCCGTGACCCCGCTCACCCTGTGCACTCTCGCGTTCTCGCCGTGGAGCCACGTGGTCTGAGCAGCTGCCCGCCCGGCAGCCACGCAGCTGCCGCTGCCGGAGCAGCGGGAGCACAAGCCCGGACGCGGCCGGGCTGAACCGGGCCTGGCCCAGGGCAGGGTCTCCGCAGACTGGCTGTTTCCAGCCCTGACTTCCGTGGGTGGGCAGGCGGAGAGAGGACACGGGGCAGCCTCCGCCTCACAGTCCCTGCGCAGGGCCCTTACACTGCTTCCCTCGCGGTGCCCTGGAAGGGCCGCTTCCCTCCTCCGACAGGGGGCCTCTCGTTGTTTAGATGCCTGTTTCTTCGCCAGTCTTGTTCTCCTCGCCTGGACCTTGCACCCGTTTTATTAACAGGTTTTAAGCATTGCTCTCTCTCTTTTTAATGCCAATGTCAGTGGTATTGTTTTTATTTCCCAATGCTACTTGTTCATTGCTGGAAGCATTGGCTTTCTACTAATTATTTTCCCACTTTTCACCCTGTCACATGGGCTAACCAGGCCTCAGCGTGACAATGCTTAATTAAAAGGTGGATTTCAAAAGACAGGAGTGAGTAAGGATTCCGAGTGGGCCGCCAGGACCACGTCATATTGCATTATCTCACTCTCACTTCATGCAGGAGGCTCCCTCTGTCACCGTGTGACTAAACTCCCCCAGCCACTCCCCTGGAAAGGACCCGAATGTGACCTCATCCTGGGTTGAACCCTGACCTCACCGCTGGACTTCTGCCCCGCCCAGGGTGGAGCGCCCCACCCCCCCTCCTTCCTGGAAGGAAACCTGAAGGCTGATCCTTAGCACTCACATCCTGTGATGGGGACAGGTGTCACACTCTCGGGGTGTCTGCTCGGTTAGGGAACCATGCTGGCCTTTTCCAGAGCGTTCGTGTGAATGAAACGTGGCCCGTCGTGACTCCTGACATGTCTCTGAGTGTGTCTGGTGCCAGCAAGGACCGAGCGAGGTGACGTGTGTGGATGTCACGCCGGGCCCCTTACTGGAGTTCAATCACTTTGCCCGGATTCGTTTTGTCTCTGATGCTGGCTGCTGCTGATGCCCCGTGTCCACTCTCCACAACAATAAGTAGTTAAGCGCACACAACAACTGCAAGTCTACTGAGGACAGTCTGCTGGGCGCCCCTGTCCTGCCCCCCCCCCCGCCCCTGCCCTAGCCTTCCGGCGCTGCCGTGGGGTGCTGAGAAAGAGTCAGAGGAGAAGCCTCACAGAGCACCAGGGAAGCCCGGGACGTGGGTGGGACGTGGGTGGGACGTGGGTGCCCACTCAGGCGGGGTGGCCGTGAGCGAGCGGCCTGGCCGCTGAGTGCCGACCGGGAACGTGTTGCTCACGTCCCTGCGTGGGTGGCTGCCGCACTGCAAGTGCAGGGCAGGGCCGTGTAGACAGAACGCAGCTCACCGAGCGGGGGAGCTCCTGCTGTGCACTGTGGGTTTTGCTCCCTTTATGCCTCTGTCTCTGCGGCCCTGCAGAGGTCACCCCATCCTGCGGGGCAGGACGGAGATGGGAAAGAAGGATGGGAAGAAGGTAGGCCAGAAAATGCTCTTGAAATTGTGATGCAGATCCCTTGATTTTCTAATTAATAGAGATACGTTTTTCACGTCCATCCCCCGTGAGGGCGGCGTGACGCCGAGGAGGCTGCCCCTGGCTGTGTGCAGAGACCTGGCCCCATCCGACCCTCAGTGGTCACCCCGAAGTGCCCTGCCTCTGGGAAAGCTGGCTGTCCACCCGCCATGGGTGACTCCACAGCTCCTCCCTGGAGCCCAATTTCAGGGAGACAGATTGTAAACTGCTGCCAGTCGTCAATGACCTAGTCATGGGGTCTGGTCGCAGGTGGGGGGCAGCCCATGCCCCGATCAGGCCCACATGGTTTACGGAGGACACCTGCAAACTCTTTTAATATACAGACAGGACCCAGCATGTAACTTGGGGGCCCTGTGTTGGATGAAAATTTGGGGTGTCCTGTCCACAAATTGCTGAGAACTTCAAGATGGGGAGAGAGTCCATTGCACTGGCTGTGGGCGCCGGCGGGGCCAGTCCTGTTTCAGGCCCAGGAACCCCACAAGAGCAGGTAGCGGTGCCGAGGGCCCCTGCACCCCAGCCCACCAGCCTCACTGTCCACAACTTGTCTCCCTGCTGGGGCCTCACTTCAGGAGCTCTGTGGGCACCCCAACCTCAGAGCACTCCTGGGGGCAGAGGAAACCCCACTTCCTTGTAACCTCCGGGCGCCCGTCCACCTGGGAGCCACCAGCCGGCTTTGGCTACCTACACTTACAGTAACTGAAGTCAGAGAACAAAGAAGCCACTCTTCCCCAGCCTCACCAACAACATCAGGACCTCAGTGGCCTCGTGGGGCTCAGTGCACAGCAAAGAGAGAGGTGCCCCCTTGTCACAGAGCACCCGCCCTGCAGGGCCTCCCCCACGCTCCCCCATGTCCCTCAGTGTGGTCATGTATCCTAGCTGCCCGGTCCCTGCCTTGTCCCCCCCTCCCCACTGTCTTCTGTGACTGGCAGCCTTGCCTTCTGCCCTCTGACGTCCGGTGGGTGGAGCCGCCAGGGCCTGGATATCTGCAAGGTGAGGGGAAGTGTCTCCTCCCCCAGGTCAACACACTGCTGACCACGCCCACACGACCGATGTCACAGAATGTTGCTCTTCCCGTTCTTGCCCACGTATCTGCTCCCAACTCCAATGAGGAAACAGAGAACCATCTGCTACTGGCCCAGGGTAGCCTCCTACACTGCTGGACACAACCGGGCAGAGTTCTGCATGGTGTACTTCTGAATGTAGGCAGCTCCTGAGGGGCCCTTGCAGTTAGACTTTCTTACCTCCATGGTGATAGGACAAAGTCCAGAGGAAATCCTTACTTGGAAAATTCCCAACTACACGAACAGTGATACCCATCCCACAAACCGCCCGGTGACATCAGAGCTCGTCCACATGTGCATTTAATATACATGCGTTTGGATCCTACGTGCTCCAGGCTGGGAGAAAACGGGGTGAGTTACAGTGTAAATGGCCAAGGGGTTCAGCTTCCCCTCCATCAGCCAGCACGTGGCCTGGAAGGAGCCGTCCGGGGCCCGAGGAGCAGAGTTCTCTCATGCGTGGGCATCTGCAGAGAAGCGCCATTCCTGGTTTCACCTGCTTGAGCAGTGATGTTGATACTGTGCAAATTATTTATCGAAGGGAAATTCACAGAACCCACAGGCTGCTGTTTTAAAGTGAAGAGTTCAGCAGCACTCGGCACATTTGCAATGGTGGGTGCCGCCAGTCTGTCCAGCCCCAAGCATGCCCACCTTCAGAGGAGACCCTGCCCGTCGGCGGTCACTCCCTCCCCCAGTCCCTGGCAACCGTGTCTGTGCGTCCTGTCTCTCCCGGTTTGTCTGTGACGGGCAGTCCTGTGAATGAACGAATGCAGTGTGGGGCCCTCTGCCTTCACGGAGTGGAAGACGCGGTCGCTGTTGCTGAGGTGTCAGTACCACCCCCAAGTGACCTGCAGATTCATCACAGTCTGTCAGCATTGTAGCCCCTGGTGTGCAGACATGGAAAGGCTGGTCCTCAGGCCTCTGGGGAAATGCAGGGGGCCCCAGATAACCAAACAATCACACTCCTCAGGTTCGAAACCCACGGCAAAGCCACAGGAATCGAATCAAGGCAGTGTGGTCCCGGCTCACAAAAGACTTGCAGACCGTGGGCTGGGGTTGGGAGCCCAGCGATGAACCTGCAGATCTGAGGCCCAACTGGCTTTTGATCAAGGTGCTAAGACCATCCACGGAAAATAGAATAGTTTCTTCAGCAAAGGAAGCTTTGTTTTTTTTTCCCAATGTTGGTTTTTGTTGCTATAAATTGCCCTCTGTCCACTGCTTTAACTGCGTTCTACAAGGTTTAAGATGTTGTACTTCCATTTATTTATTTACGTATTTTAAACTTTTCCTGTGTGATTTCTTCTTGGTCCACACGTAATTTAAATGTTCAGACATTTGTGAATTTTCCAGTTTTTCTTCTGCTATTGGTTTCTAGCTTCACCCCATTGTGATCAGAGATGGTCCTTTGTGATTTTGATCTTCAGAATTAATGGAGACTTGTTTGGTGGCCTGACAGGTGGGCTGCCTGGAGGCTGTTCCCCCTCCGCTTGGGAGGAGCGCGTCCCGCGGTCAGGTGGCACATTCCACAGATGTCTCCACGGCTGATAAGGCTTTACTGACACGCTCGCCCTGGCTGTGCATCTTCCCAGTCCCCTTTGTTCTCTGCCCGTGAGCCCCTTTGGAGCTTCCAGCACATTGAAGACAGTTGGTGCGAAGCCCTCTTCTAGTGAGCTCGAGCTGGGGCCTCCTCAGGTCTCCACGGCAGCCGTGGCCTGTCTGCACGTCCAGTCTCTCGTCCCCCTCAGCAGACACTGACATGGCTGGCGCCTGGCGTGCGCATGCGCTGAGGCCCAGCTCTCACCTCCAAACACCCCATGAACATCCCCCTGTGGCCCCACTGGGACTTGGCAGTCCCATGGGAGAAGCTGGCCCAATCCTGGTTGCCTAGGCCATTTGGGCAGGAATTTCCAGCTGGGCCAACCCTTGCCCGTGGAGGGCTGTCAGAGGGGGACCCCACAGCACAGCGCTGGGGGAAGGGTGGGTTCTGTGACGTTCCCGAGTCCCTCTGCCCACGGAGCCCCTGCCCTCCAGCTGTCAGCGAGGATGGGCAGGTGGGCTTCCACAATGGGCTTTGAAGCGGGGCCTGTCACCCTGCACAGCAGGGGGTGTTTGCTTCTGGGGCGACCATGGCTCTTTGAGAAGCAGGGCCCCATGGTGACCACACACTGGGCAATCTGAAGGTCAGCCCGAAATTCCTCCGATTCCATGCTTGTTGGACAGGGAGACCCCAGATATTTTCTCCTTGAGAACCATGGCCTCCTGGTGACAGTGCAGGGACCCTGTTAAAATGACCCCAGCTGCGTGCGGCTGTGCTGCTCTGAGGTCGGAGTTCACTATTGTGGGGGTGGGGTGGGGGCTTCCCTTCCTGCCAGCCCCTGCCCAGCAGGCCGGCCGCTCTCCTTTCCGGTCATTATTCTCTGAAACTCATGCCTGGTCTTTGTGCCCCTGGCAGCCTGGAGCCACCTCGGTCCCTGGGAATGAGCTGCAAAGTGTGGTTGGCTCGGGGACAACCAAGAAAGCGGTGATTAGGGAAACCTAAACAGTCATAGAAATGCAACCACATTAAAAGTGAGCCGGAGCTGCAGTCCCTGCGCCTGTGATCCTCAGACCCCCAGAAGTTAAAACGGCACGGTGACCTCTGCATGGGGCCAGGGTGACCTCGTGTCCCCATAATTGTTTGCAAAGATGACCAGAGAGCAGATATGAGGACTGCTGCACCAGTGATTACTGGACTGAAAATTAGAGTCTCTGTTTAGAGTTGGTGTCACTGTGTCATCTCATCTGCACCAGTAGAAACGCCTTCCTGCTACGGATGGAATTGCCCCCCTCCCTGTCTCATAAACGCCCCTGCCTCTGTCTCCGGATGGGAGCACTGCCTGGGCTTCTGCCTGACTTAGTGGTTCCCCAATGGCTACTCTGATTAATCTCAAGCAAAGGCTTGTTGCCTCTCACTGTGAAAGCCTTTTACTTTCAGCTCAGCAGAAACAATACCCCGGGATGAATAATTGCCTCTCCTGGGTCACAATGTGGAGTTCCCACAGGTCAAGTTCCCCGGGGCAGCCAGGGGGCATGGGGGAGGCCGTCCTGCCCTGGTGCCCAACATCTGCCCCTCACCTGCCGGCCCCCAGCACCAGCCTTGGAAAACGCAAATCGCAGGAAACACAGAAGAGCCACTGAAAAACTGAGCTCCAGAGGAACGAATATGCAAACTAAGAACAAAGCAGGAAAGACCAGGCCGCCAGTGCAGCCCACTCCACTTCCTCCTCCCGCCTGGCCCAGCTCCCTGGGGAGGCTGCTGTCCTCCTTCTCTGCCCCACCTCACCCTCCATCCCAGTTAACAGAACGCAAACTGGTGAAAACCAGTGACCCTCATGAAAGATGACAAATTATAAAAGATTTCACAAAATCCCGCACTCTCTTCCCCGCCCCACAGCTTTACTGAAAGGGGAGCGTTTGGGCAGATATTTCACCTAAATCCGAGCCCTCAGAGCCTCCTCAGTGGCCGCTGAGAGTTTAACCACTTCATCCCCGGCCCCACTGCGAGGCAAGGCCCCGTTCCCTGGCTTCGTGGGCTTAAGTTGCTCCCAAAGGAAAGGCTGGCCCCGACTGCCCTCTGAGACCTGCTCTGCCACTTATGCAGACACTTTTGTGCAAACATTTTCTCTGTTTCTCCTTTTACCAGCGACGCAAACGGCCTCCTCCACTGCTTTGTGTTTCTGCCTCGGCCGAGGTCACATTCCTGGGCTGGATTAGCCAGTGACAAGGGCTTAGGCAAAGCCAGGTTTGGAGAGCTCCCTGGGGGAAGCAGGGAGAGGGCTGGGGGTTGGGGGGCTCCTCTCCGCTGGGCCAAGAGGAGCCGCCTGTGTTTTGGACGCTGGAGAGGCGGGTCCTGCCGCTTTCTCCCGCACCCGTGAGCAGGCACACACTTGCCAATGACTGCCACCAGCCCACCTTCTCTGGGAGCCTGCTTCCAGCTCAGAAGCCGGAGCCATCCTGGGCCGTCCTGGGTGGTGCCTTCAGATCTACGGGTGCAGGGACCCCAACCCCAAAACCCTGCAAAAACTGGGTGAAAAATAGGCTGCCTTCCTTCCCTCACTTGTTTATTTACCTGTCTGTGGAAATAGTAGGCATGCGTCTAATATTTGTATAGACAGGTAAATAAATGTCACAGATAGAGTTCTGTGAGCATCTTTTGTGTTAAAAATGTAAAGTTTGAAAACACTACTTGGGCCCTTTGGCTGCGGCAGCCACAGAGGAGCAGCAGTCACGGCCGTGGCTTCAGCAAGGGGCCACAGTGACAATGAACATGAGTGAGCCGAGGCCCAACCGCCACCGCGGGCGCCTCGCCAAGCACCCCGAGTTCATGCGGGACCTGATTCCGGAGGCGTGTGGCTTTGCTCCCGATGAGTGGTGCACCGTGGAGCCGCCCAAGGTGTCTAAGGGCGAGAGGGCACTGAAGTTCATCCAGAAAGTTCTGGGGACACACACTTGTGCCAAGAGCATGAGAGAGGAGCTGAGCAATGTCCTTGCAGCCATGAGGAGGGCAGCAGCCAATGAGGATGCAGCCCCATCCTCTCTGTGTAATAAAGACTGTTCGGGGAAAAAAAAATGCTACTTGGGAAAGAAATCGACCAACTGGTAATTAGAGACGGAAGTGCATGAGCAGGGCAGAGGTCAGCAGTCTCGGAATAACTATTGGTAGACGGGGCACCTCAGGTTGCGTTTGTTACAAAGAAACCTCAGGCAGCTGAGGGTGCAGATAATCACTCCTTCTTTTACGGATGCAAACAAACCTGCTTAGAAGTCCTCCAGCCCAGAGCTAAGTGGGCCCTCGAGCTGCTGGGACCTGACCTGATGTCTGCTGACCTTTGCTGGATCGGGGATGCCTGGGCCACTGGACTGGCCACCTGGCGTCTGTCTCTGGACTTCATTGTGCCCCAGCCTGTTGACACTGTCTCAGGATCAGATGCGAGGCCTCAGGCCTGCCCCTCCCTCACCTGCAGGGATGCCCAACCAGCTGCTTGGTGAGAGGCAGCTGGGCGCGGGGCTGTGGTGGGTTCTGGAGGGACGGTTATTGGGTTGGAGGAGGATTTACAGCTGTATTTCTCCTTCGGCTAACTTTGTGTAGAGAAAAGAATGCACAGACCTTGCTTCATGGAAGGAAGCTGGTTCTTTACCACTCAGGGCCTAGACCTGTCGGTCTCAGTATTTACTGAATGACTGCAAGTGTCCGTGCATAATGTCATTACAGTTCAAGTGCTCAGTAGACATCGGCGGGGCAGCGTGTGCGGGAGGAGCCCTGTGGCCGAGGATATCGTCTGGCCAGGAGGAGCGCACTCCCTCCAGGTGAGACGGAGGCCTTGTGCAGTCATGGGCCCTGTCCCAGTCAAGTTCTGCCAGGGAGTGCCCTGTCCCAGTGGGGCGGAGGCCCCCATGTGCCCCACACTCTTTGTGCTCCTAATTCCGGGTGCCCGTGCGCCCCTGCCCACCCGCGCCCCCACGCGGGTCTGCCCTGACTCTGTGTGGGGCCCGCTGTGCTTGGTGGGGGGTGGGATGGGGACATGGCCTTCATAACTTGATGATGAATTAAATGACACACTGAGCAAAGTTATGATACGGTCCGTTTGTGTGTGTGTGTGAACAGAACCTTCTAAAGATAACAAGTCTTACGTTCTCCAAGGTGGGAGTGAGGGAGTGCGCTCCCGTCTGGGCCGCAGGGTGGGGGCTGTGGTGGTGGAGGTGAGAAGGGCCAGGCCCTTCCCTCACCCCATCTCCTGAGGGACATGCACCCCACCCGGAGCCCCCAGGAGCCAGGCTCAGGCGTCTGCAGGGGGAGGCGGGCAGAAACCCTGGCACCCTCCCTTGGCCGAGGGATGCAGCCCCCTTCTCTCCAGGACAGCCCTGCTGACTTGACAGGACTGCCACATACTCCGTGAGGCTCTGGAACTTTCTCCGCCTGAGTGCAGGGCTGGTGGACTGGGCACGTGCCAGGACAGCGGGGATGGCCTGGGGCTGGCTGCCCTCTAGGAGGCCGAGGGACAAAACCAGGGCCCGTGCTGGACCTGCTGCTCTTGATCCCTGTCATGGGTTTGGCTTCACCCACAAACACTCCTGAGCTCTTCCCTGCACCCAGCTGGGGGCAGGCAGACAGTAAACAGCGAGTGACTGGAACCTGCCCGCATGGGCAGACCTCGGGAAAGGGGACAGGGGGACAGAGGGGACAGAGGGGCCCACTGTCTGTGGCGTGAGGGTCCCATCGACTCCCTGCGGGCGGCCAGCACGGGCCCTTGTTAGAGGTGAAGACGTATGAGTCCAGACACAGCAGCTCCGCAGGTTTCGTGGCCAGAACACAGGGACACATGGACCACGAGGGGTGGGGTTTGAACTGAGAGGAAGGGACAATACAACAGCTCACCTGCTTCTTGTGGGGGAGTGACAAGATGGGTCACAGAGCACGGATGGCCCAGATGTGGTAGAAACGGAAGACACCCTCTGTGTGAGTCCAGGGGGCGCTAAGAGAGGCAGCTCTACTCCCTGCCCCAGCCCCTCTGCCCGGGCAGCCCCCGACCTCCAACCTCTGACTGAGACCAACCCAGACTGCTCGCTCCTGCCAGACACCAGGGGCCCTCTGGGGATTCCTGGCCCAAGCTGCTACTCACGTCACCCCCAAAGCTGGGGGTGTGCCTGCCCTTAGAAAAGGCATTTCCTTGGAAGAAATGTCTGTCCTCTCAGGTTTCCGGGACACCTGACTGCTCCAAAGCGCCATAAACGACGCTAATTGCCACCCATAAATACTTCTGAAAGTGGGTTCCCAGGATAGCCCTGTCTTTTGAGAAGTATCCAAGAAAAAAAAATTCTCCTCCCCTCAGTACCTTAAAACGTGTCCTCACTTTACTTCTAGTGAACCGAGAACTCTGCTTCTAAACCGTCAGCTCGGGAGTCAGGGTTCCTTGGATCTATTTCTGATGTGAGTAACTTATTTTAAACCAGCTTCACTTCCGGAGGCACCTCGTTTGTAGTCAGGAAGGTGCTGCTCCAGGGTCTGAGCTGCAGCTTCACAGAAATGTCCTCGTCCAGGGCTGGCCATGCTGCAGTGGCCCCCACCCCACTGCCCGCCTCTCCTTCACCGTTCCTCTCCTCCCTGCTCTTTGCTTAAGACGTTCTGAACCTTCTACCATGGCTATGCATTCCTTCGAAATGAGAAAACAGTTGAAGCAAAAACATGTCCTCTCTGAACTGGAAGAAAAGAGAATCCGAATACACAAGACAGTCTGGCCTTTAAATAAAGAGTGGTTCCCCTCCCTTTTTTTTAACCACATATTTTCTTTTTCTCTTTTTTTAAAAAAAGATTTTATTTTTTTTTAGAGAGAGGGGAACGGAGAGAGAAAGAAAGGGAAAGAAACATCAATGTGTGGTTGCCTCTTGCACGTCCCCTACTGGGGATCTGGCCTGCAACCCAGGCACATGCCCTGACTGGGAATCGAACCAGCGACCCTTTGGTTTACAGGCCAGAACTCAATCCACTGAGCCACACCAGCCGGCTTCACCACGACGCACTTCCTTTCATCATTTCGAGTGATCACGTTAACTCTGCGTAGTTACGACCGTTTAGTGTTTTGATCTCACACGCACATCGAGTTAAACACCTAGATCAAACTCCAGTCTCTTTGGCCCTCTTTGGAACACAGCATGGCCCCAGTTCTCAGGCTTGTCCTCTCAGTTTTGGTCGACAGAATGGCGAGTGGGAATAGATTGGGGTGTTTACTCTGTGCCGTCCTTGGAACAACCAGGAGTGGCTCTGAGCTTCTCCTCGCTGTGACCTGAGGTGGCACTGCCCAGACCTCACTGTGCACGTAAACCACGGGGCATCTTGTTAGAGGCCTGGGGGGAGGGGCTGAGACCCTGCATTTCCAGCCAGCACCCAGGTGACATTGGCTGGTGGGCCACACTCGGCTCTAACAGGACCCTGCAGAGGGGAGATGCCACCCTAACGTGGACGTGGCTGGGAACGGGGGCTCAGGTCCCATCGACGCCGTCATCCCTGATGCCAACTGCAGGGCTGCCCAGGTGGCGGCTATGTGTGCGCTTCGGCTGGGACAGTTTCCGCTGTAGGGTTCAGAAGAGCTGACCTGGATACTCACCAGTGGGGAGCCCTGGACAGTCCTAGCCCATCGGGGTCTGCACTCTTCAGAGCTTCTCTTGCATACAGTACAGTGTGGCCCCATCACAGGCTTCCAGTCCCTGGTGCTGTAGCCGTCACCTCCACTGAAACTACCGCACACAGGTCCTGCCCCACACGGCGCTGCTGGCTCCGCCCCATGGTCTCCACCCGCCGTGTGGGCCTGGTGCCTCTCTCCGCAGAACCACCCCAACTCCTTCGCCTCCAACAACTCAGGGTCTCCAGGCAGAGCAGATGCTGGTACCTGCGGGTCAGGCCTCCGGAACAGGACCCCACCCCCTTGGCGGTCTGTCCCATCGGCAAGGCGGCCATGCCCGGGCAGGGGCCGAGGACACACGGGGATGCAGCGGGAGCAGGCCCCGCACTCTGGGGGTCCCAGAGGCCGGTCGGCCCTGTGCCCGGGGTCCCTGCTTGCTTCAGGACGAGCGGGTATTGCTGAAAAGCTGCGGATTTCCACTTGCAAGCACCTTTGCCCATCGTGGTGGCTCCTTGTCTGCATGCGGGTCCAAGTCCTCTTCTTGCCTCTTGTCATCCCTCGCCTCTGTCACCTCATCCTCTGTGAGCTCATGCAAACACGGCCCATCTCGTTGTCCAAGGGTGCCAGCCACAGAGTGAAGTGAGACCAGGTGAGAGTCCTTCATTGGCAACCACCTGCCGTTGCTCCTCCTTGCAGCAGGAAGCAGCCCAGGGGCCTCCTGTTCCCAGGGGCATTTACACGCGTTAGTTTGCTGTGCGTTCACTACTGGCAGAGAGTGAACCTCCGAGAGCGTGACAGGGAGAGCTGCTGACCCGAGTCACTGTCTCCCCGGGCAGGTGGGGTGCTCAGGAGACAGCGGGCCCTGTGGGTCAGGCCTCGTCACCGGGAGAGCGCGCTCTTGCGTGGGAGTGGCCGTGTGCCGCCGTGATGGTGAGGAGGTGACGCTCCATGATGCAGGTAATGGAGGCGGGGTGTGCTGCGCCCCCGGGAGCACCCTGACCCCCTGAAGGTGAAAGAGGGGCAGGGCGCCAGGAGGTGTCCCTGCTTGGTCTCTACGTCCAGGATGTTCTGGAGGAGGCGGTGGACAGGTCACGTCACAGAGGGGACAGTGCCCAGCCGGTCCCCTCCACAGCCCCTGGAGTGATGTGACAGCCAGGTTTGAGCCGCCACGTTACAGAGCCCTGTGGGGAGACGGAGCCGAGGAATGAAGGAGCGCTGTGACCTTTAAAGAAAATGACTGGACTTCCTAAGATGGCGGCATAGGTGAATGCACCGTACCGCCTCGCACAACCAAACAAGGGAAAAAAAGAAATCTACACATCCAAACGCAGCCAGATCTGACAGAAAATCATATTGAGAGGAAGTCCGACAACAAAGGAATTAAAGAAGATACATTCATCAAGTTTGGTGAACCAGAAGGTGCAGAGCAAAGGGAGAGTGCTCGGCGACCCCGCGGCGAGCAGGTGAGCAGACCGCAGGTCCGCGGTTGGAGGGGCGGTTCCCGCGCGCGGGGCTGAAGCACACCCAGACGGGGACCGACTGAAGCTCGGTCTGCGCCAGGCTCCCACCGACCCCGGAGCGACCCCCGGAGTCAGCGCAAAGGGGCCCAAAGTGCTTGCAGGAGGCGGTGTGGGTGCGGAGAGCGGAGAAGGCGCCATTGTGCGCTCAGGCCCCGCCCCCAGAGGCTTCGGTCCCAGCACAACTACCGGGAACTTCCCTGCACAGGGGATCCCCAAGACTCCGCCCCCCTTACAGTAACGGGTT
>PVJI01025856.1:0-19753 GCA_004026765.1 Micronycteris hirsuta
GAGTTATATAAGGTATGGAGGAACATCAACAGGGGAGTGGTTGGGGGAGAGGGTGGGAATGGGGCACAGAACAGGTAGCATAAATGGTAGGTAGACAACAGACAGGGGGAGGTTAAGAATAGTATAGGAAGTGCAGAAGCAGAAGGACTTATGTGTATGACCTATGGACAAAAACTAAAGGGAGGGGAAGGGGGGGAATGGGATGGAGGGGAAAAAAGGGGGAAAAATGGGACAACTGTAATAGCATAATCAATAAAATATATTAAAAAATAAATAAATAAAAATAAATCAATAGGGTAATGTCAGCTAGAGAAATATGCACGACATGATATGGAGAACTCAATTGTGTACATCTCTGTTTTGGAAAACATTCTCTGTATTATAGAAAATGTGAAGATATATTAGCAGCAAAAATTTCTCGGGACTAGGGAGTACAGAGATTAACACAACTATGCGTGCTTCCTAAATTTTGTGTTGTTGGAGGTGGGCACCCACACAGAGTTCAATCTTCCCGCTGGATACTTACATACACACTGTGTGATTAAAAGCTGGCAAAGTTGTGCTTTCCACACATTTTGCTTGTGATCTAATCCCTGCCTATAGTATAGGATTATTTTGCCTGCAAGTAACAAAGTCCAACTCATAAAAGCTTCATCAAAAATGAACTTTATGACTGCACGTGAAACAGGAGAGGTGAACGAAGTTGGTTTAATCCGTTTATTCAGCTGCTGCTGAATCAGTGGCTGTGGCAGTTCCGGTCATCACCTGTAGATCTGATAGTTCCAGAACTTAGAAGATGATCCCTTCCCTGCTGGCTGAGCGGTGCACCTGGCTGAGCGGTGCACCTGGCTGAGCGGTGAGGAAGTCTCCCCAGAAGCCACCTCACTGACTTCTCTGCATGTTTCATCCCTATGCCAAACCAGTCGCTGCACCGACCCCCTCAAGGCTGGGGCCTGAGAGACATCACTGTGCAGAGTGGGCACCTGAACAAACTGGGGTCAATTGGGAAAAAAGTCGTAGGGGAGGGAGTGGAAGTGAATGCTCGTGCGTGTTACATCACCCCCCGAACTTAATCTTGAAACATGTCTGCCACACTTTCTAGACTGTGAATAGAGGTAGAGTGGATACATATGATTGAATTTGAGTTATTGAAGGAGAAACGTCCATGATTTTAGCCTCACAGCATGTTGGACCCGGGGAGCCTGCTTGCCCTCCTGATTTGGGGGACAAACCAACCAGGCAGCATGACATCCAAGGGTCAGTGTTATGTGCTTGGAGTCATGATGAAAGGTAGGTTTCTTTTCTCAACCACCAGAAAAAGGGGAAGACTACTACAGATTGTCCAGGGAACGTCCTTGTTTCACCTGTAATTCTGAAACAGGAAATGCTGAGCTGTGGTACAGCCAATAACCTCTGACCTCCCTTTGAGGAAAGGAGGAGCAGGAGATGTCGGCTTACTTCCCTTTCCTCCTGACCCACATCCAGGCCGTGCAGCCGGGCACCTGGTCACAGGTGCCATTATGTCAAGTCCGTTCCAGGATTTGGTTGGGAGGTAAAGAAAGGCCTCGGAAGAGGGCTAAGGGGGCTTCGCAAGCAGATCCTGACTTCAGGACAGCTTCCCACCCGAGCCTGGAGAGATGCTCAGGCCAGCCCAGGGCCATTGTCCGGTTGCTCTCTGGTCAGACGCAGAACTGCTCACAGCAAACATAGTGCCCGGATTTGTCTCCTGAAGCACAATCCTCACAAAATGTTACACAGAAATAACAGGCCTGCAATCTGCCGGAGGGTCTCTAGGCCTTACATTAACCTTTTAAACAACATCCAGCTTTCTTGTTTTCAGAAAGCGTGTTTACAGCTCCTACTATGTGCTAAAAGTCAAAGGACACAGAGGAGAGCAAACCCACTCCCTGCCCTCATGGATATCAGGCCTGTTAGGCACAGAGGCTCATCGAGGGGCAGCGGTATCTTAATTCTAAACAATAGTTCCATGTGGAGCTGGACGTAGATCAGTCTCCCTAGCCTACAGGTCGCCTTTATAAGTGCTCACCAACAGGAAAGGCCAACTAGAAAGTTCGTTTTGTCTATTCCAAAGAGCAATTTTAGTTTAGCTTCTGATGAGTGGTAGGCGATAGGTGGTCCCTAGTAAGGCTAAGCTTGGCTACCTGGTGAGAAATTTAAGATTTGAAAATGGAAGTACAGTTTCCTTTGTGAATAGTTACTACCGGTCTTCTATTAAGGGCATCACCTCTTGGGTTAACAAAAAATAAGACAGAATAAAATAAAAATCCCCCCAACACTGCCTACTGGTCTGGAGTTTTAGCAGAGGATAATTTATTAATTTGCTAATTATGATCTGTACTTTTTTCTTTGAGCACAGAGAGCGCATTGCCAGAAGTGGAAGGGCTTCAGTGTTCGGGGCTTTATTAGACTCAGACTCCTAAGTAAGTGGAATACTGCCAACTCGCTCCGTTATGGTCTATGTTTCTTTTTTATTTGGCTTGCTTTAAAAAACCCGATCACCCTTCTCCCTGGAGATGAAGTTGGTAGAAAATTAATAATGGCAAGATTGTTTGCTCTTTCCTAAGTTAAAAAGAGCCATTTCCAAACAAATCCAAGCTTTGTGAGGCTGAAGCTTACATAATCTGGGTGGCCCTCTCTAAGAAAAAGAAAACTAAATACGTTGCTTTTTCAGTGTTTACGGCACGAAGGCCTCTCCTCGGCCTTGGGACTGGCCCTTGGAGCTTCAAGTCTCCTTTGCTTCCTGTTGACCCACTGGGGCTTCCTACCCTATCTTGGTCTACTCCATCCCGTGGTTCCTCCCGCACTGTTATATCTTGGGCTCAAGATAAAGCAAGTGAGATGGGTGTTCCTATCTAGTCGTCCTTGCTTCGGAGACATCAGAGACATAGTGCAGTAAAAGAACGAAGCGAGATACCCGCGGAAAGGTTCAGGGCTACCTATTGGGTGTAAATTGAGGCAGCACTGCCACCTATTGTCCACTCAAACGATTATTACCGTGATCGAATAGTTGGAGCTGTGATTTGAAATCTGCCACAAGGTGCCTTCATCTGCACTGAATTATTTCCTCAAGGGAGCTGAAAAGATTGAATATGAAAGCCACTCTTCTGAATTAAAGCAGTGGCTGTAAGACTCCATAAGTTTCCTGGCCACAAAGAAGGGAGAAAACCTAATCCACTAACAAACAGCACTGAGAGTATGTGCAGAATTTCTTTGTTGCAGCTACTAAACAGTAGAGAGCCGCCATTTGCTGGGCAACTTCTACGCTGCTAACATCAGACCCTGCGTAAAGTTACAGACATATACCATTAAATAAATCCAGACTTGCAAAGGCCTCTAGTAATGACCTGGTGCAAATCTGCAGAGACGGGGGCTCTGAGAAACCAAGAGACTGACAGAGCTGAGGGCCTGCCGGTTACCCATGTGCGTGGAATGGGGAGCCAGGCTTCTAGCTCAGGCTCACAAAGAGGCATCCAATGGCAGTGTGACAACAGAGCCATGCAAATCTGTCCTGTTTCCAGAGAAGGGGGGAACCCCACAAATCTATTTCCCTTGAAAAATCAAGGGTTTCCATTTATAGAATGGTATTTTTTTTCTAGAAGCAATGTTATATTTATATTTTATATTTATGTATCAAATTTATATTTTTCTCAGCTGAATAAGAGATGAACTATGGCAATTGTATACCTATGTATTTCAGAGTCATACCAACCTGGCCATCAGCTCTGCAATTTGGGCTAATTACTTAACTTCTCTAAGCCTCAGTTTCCTTATCTGGAAAACAGGCATTATAATCAGAATGCCATGAGAATTCAATCAGGTAATACTCTTAAAATGCTTAACCTAGCAGTGGCACATAGTAAGTGCTCAATAAGTATCAGCTATTTTAATTATGTATACAGATGCCAGCTGACATTTCCTAGATAGTAACTTGCCAGATATCATGCGCTTGACTAGGGAATTTATCAGGCTCAATTATAAAGTGATATTGAAATGAGAATATTTGAGTTGGAAGATAAGTGACCCAGCATCTCATTTTGCAGATGAGCTCACTGAGGCCCAGGACATTCATTGTTCAAAGTCACAGGGCTAATTAAGGGCAGAGTAGGAGGTAAAAAACCCACCTCATTCCCGGTTCAGAGACTAATTTCAAATTCTCTGCAGATGAGTTTCATAATTAGAAAATACCCAGTTAGATGGAGAAATAAATAATTTTTTTTAAGATTTTATTTATTTATTTTTTTTAAGATTTTATTTATTTATTTTCAGAGAGAGGAGAAGGGAGGGAGGAACAGCAATGTATGGTTGCCTCTCACATGGCCCTCACTGGGGACCTGGCCCGCAACCCAGGCATGTGCCCCGACTGGGAATCGAACCGGGACCCTCTGGTTCCCAGCCCGTGCTCAATCCACTGAGCTACACCAGCCGGGCGTATATATTGTTTTTAATGCAGAAAATCTGCCATCTAGTGGTTGTACAAGAGCATCAATCCTTTTTAGTAGTAGTGTTTTTGTAAAAAATAACACTCCCATGCCACAGCCTCTACTCCTGACTGCCTCCATCTTTCCCAGCCTCTTGATTTTTTTTTTTAAAGCCAGAAAGGTATTTACTGTCATGCACTGCCTTGTAGATTGGCAGATGGCACTAACAAAGGGTAAAAAAAATTCTTCTAAGGCTCACTGTTTCCATAAAAACAATTTTCCAGTTACCGTTTCTGAAATGGAATATAAACGCGACTAAAAATGACCAGAAAATACCACGTCCGTCAAACCGCAATGCAGTGTGTATCTAACCTGGATGCTTTAAATCGCAGCTCAGGCCAGCGGCCATCTCCCAGTGTGCTGTGTGGGGCAGAAACATCCAAGTCATCTGCCCACCGAAAAGCAAATCACCTCTCCAGCAAAGGCCGGGGCCTGTGTCACTATGATTCCACTGTGTGAAATCGAAGCTTCGAGTGCCACGGGTTCTGTGAAATTTAACCAAGCTCTCTCAGGATGAATAATGTGCAGATTTTAGTTGTTTATCACAGCGCATGACTAACAAAGCATGAAGCCCACCCAGAACAAGGTGTGGCTTTGTTAGCACTGGCCCCAGAGGAAGGAGGGATCCCATTCTGGGCAAGAGCAAAGAGCACTGGAGACCAGCACGACTCGGAGAATCACTGCCCCGAGCCCCGGGAGAGCTGGGGAGCTAAGGTCTGGGACTCAAGAACAGGCCCAGGTCTGTGGGAGTCTCGTGTTCTGGGCACGGCTACACACGCCCCCACTCGGGGCAGCTTCCGGTCATGGTGTTTTTTCAGCGTTCTTTATAACATTCGAGTTGGACAAGTTTAGTTTTCAGTCGACAACATATAAGAGAAGTTTTCTTGATGGCTGGTATTTTCCTTTTGAGGCTACTCAAATTCCTATCATCTAATAGCAGAGAAGAGAGATTATAGCTTTTCTTTTGATGGCATATATAATCCCTCCGAAAAGACTGGCTGTTATCTTAGCTCATAAATAACACATTAATAATGCAACAGAGCGTATTTTACATTGCTATCCTCTGCAACACAAAGCAGAGCTGTGGTGAGTATACTGCCATGGAGCAGGCAAGGAGCAGGTTGCCGGACAGATTACGGTACAGGTACAAGGGTAGAGAAATGCCAACTCAGAGTCCTCTTGCTCCCACCACCCCACCTCTGATCACTGGCCAACTGCCACTTTGTCATCACATCTGAGCTTGCTTTGTATCAGAAGCCTTTGCTGGACATGCTGCAGGGAAGCCGAGTAGGGTGTTAGCCACCTTCTTACTTAATACAGATGGTCCCCGACTTACGATGGTTTATGGTTTTCACCTTTACAATGGTGCAAAAGTGAAAAATATTCAGCAGAAAATGTACTTTGAATTTTGCATTTTGATCTTTTCCTGGCTAGTGATAGGCAGTATGAGCCCTCAGCTCCCAGATCCTGAGTGTAAATAGCTGACACTACAGTGTATTCATTATGTTAGATGATTTTGCCCAACTGTAGGCTAATGTAAGTGTTCAGAGCACATTTAAGGTAGGCTAGGCTAAGCTATGATTTTCAACAGGTTATATGCATTAAATGCATTTCCGAATTACAGTATTTTCAACTTACAATCAGCTTATCCAGACTAACCCCATGGTCAAGTCCAGGAGCATCTGTATTCTATGGGGACTGAAAAGAAACCTTTCTCTCATCCTAAGTACTAAAAAAGTTTCCTTATTTTCACCTGTTATCTTTCAGACAATGCGGACTGTGTACCTGATCATGAATCAATTTCAGTAGTTATGTAGAACTTTATGAAGGTACATTTCTATAAAGAATTGCCTCTCTGGCCTTATCACACTATTATCTCTTTGGTTTTCTGATCTTTCCCTGTTTACACCTGTTAATTGGATGCAAATGACTGTAAATCCTTTGGAGGAAAAAGTGATGGGCTGTTGGTTATAAATACATGAAACACATCGCTTCCATCTCCCCGTTATAATGTCCCGGTCATCCTTGTCCATTCCCACTACCACTGTCCTAGTTTCAAACCTACTGTCCCTTCCATTTAGAGTTCTCCAGCTCTTCTCTGCCGTCTAGTCTCTCCTGCCCCCCATTCGAACATTACAAACAGAGCAATCTGCCTCAGGCACTCTCCGTTTGCAAACCATTCGATGTTCAGCACTGTCCATAGAACTGAGGTCCAATTCATAGTCTCATATTGAAGCTCCTCCACCTTCTGAACCTGTTCTGCCTTTTCAAACACAGTTCCCCTTACACACACTTTGTTACAGCAAGTGTGCTGTATTTTAGTTTCATTATAATCACTGGTGACCCTTTCTCTCATCTCAGAGACTAGGGTTCTTAAGGGGTTCGTGTATATGATTCCCTCTATTTCAGCCCCAGCATATAACCACGTCTGTCACATCACAGATGTTCAGGAGGGTCCGCTGGGTGAGTGGCTACAAAGCTCCTTCTGCAAAGATGCTCTGACTCACGATGACAGCAGCTGCTGCGGGCCTGCTGCTGTTTATGACTGTTTCAAATAATGTCAATATAAAGCTCTGGTTCAAAATACCTCTTCCTAATCATGATCGTTGCATGCTAGGCTGGCCTGTCCGTCGTTATTTTCTAGATGTCTATGGTGATGTCACACACTTTGAAGTTACTTTATAGCAGCTTTAATATGCACCATCTGCTTCCCTTGTCTCCTTTTGCCCCACCTTGGCTCACCAGTCCAAAACGGCTGTGCTGCCAACAGCAATCAGTAAAAGTCTGTGAGACTGTGGGATCCCCAAGAATCTGCCCCCGAACTTGTCTGCCTCAGTCAGCCCCTTCCAGGCACTCACCGTATGAGCTTCCTCATCCCTGAGCTTTGACCATACTTGCATGGCTGCAAATACGGCTTCATAGCATTTCGAGATGCAATAAAACGTCAAGAGAAATTGTATAATTATTCATTGTACCAAAAATTAGTTAGCACTTACTGTATTTGCTGAACCTACAAATCCCTACTTTCCTTACAAATCAAATACTCTTAAATGTCTCAGAGCTATAATTCACAGATTTAAAGGCCCTACTCAATGTATTCTTACCATATGGTAGTCTGTAAATCTTACAAACCTAGAAGTGAAAATTGACTCTTTAAACATTACTCGTGAGACATCCAAAACATTCCCACACATAATATATGGTCCTAATAGTAAATGCCCGTGATGATAATGTGAAACTAGAGAAATTATTTTAAAATAAGAGAGTATTGTTTTTCACTTTTTCAAGATAATTCTTATGAAAGTTAGCTTTTACAGCAGTTTTCATAACTGTCAATTTCATCATGTTTGACTTGCTCAATTTCCAAATACCTGGCAGTGGTTCAATGATTAATGCAAAATGCTCAGTAATTAGTACATAATTGCCTGAATCAGATCTTTAAAGGGCCTCCCCCACCCACCTGCACCAGGTGGGTAAATTCCACAAGGGACCAGAGTTGCTTAAGGGCCTCTTAGATACATCCTTTAGTAGTGACTAGAATTACCATCATGTACTTAATGAATAAATTCAATCAGTGCTTTTAATTGGTGCTAATGTTACAAAAGAAAACTCTAATTAAAAATCATTTCTAACAAAACGTAATCTTTATTAACCAATGTCATCCCAATAAACTCAATTAAAAAAGAAAAGTAATAATGCAAAACATACTACAAACAGATCAGGAATACAGGTTTTTTGACTGAAGACAATGAAAAGGTTATGAAGCTGAATCTGAGAATAGACTGTTATTTATCATCTCAGCTCTTATCAGCTGAACTCCCCTAAGGTGTGTGAGGCAAAAGGATGATCACTGTATCTCCACTCTCCATCTAGCTTAATAAGGTTGCCCTAGCAGGGATTTAGTAACAGGCTCCAAACGTCAGCTCCAAATGCCCCACGGAAGGGGGCCGGGGGCTACTCCAACACCGCTGTAACCTCCTTCGCCCCTCTCTCCAAGTTCAGCCTTCAGCTGTGGTCAGGGAGATTTGTTTGTCCTTCCCTCCTGCACAACCTGCTTCATTACTGATGTTTCTCTGCTCGGGCTTCCCATTCATTCTTTCCCCTTTCCTCTTTGGAATCTTCGGCTATCAAATTCCATTCTTTAATTTCAAAATGCACTCCCTCCAGGTTTTCCCTGCTTGTAATGAATCTTGTGTTTTCTTACCTCTTGGCGATTCAGTTTATACTAAAGGAAATCCCAATTTACAACAGGGCCATGGTCCAAAACTTTTTTAAGATTAAAAAAAAATGGAAAGGAGAATGCCAACATGAATCACAGAATAATATTTCAATATTATTTCGACTTAAGAAAGCAATAAACCAGTCTCAGATATAGTATTTCTTTTTCTCGAGTATAGATTATTCTCTTTTTGGAATAAGAATTTTTGAGAAAGAGCAGCTTCAATTAGAAAGAAATGATGGCTAGAAAATTTTTCAGAGCTGACAAAGCGGCTTTACAGGCCTTTTGTTGTTACCAGACCTAGATTGTTATTTTTTCTCATTTCATAGTTCTCATCAAAACACATGGTTTCCCTTTCCTTCATACACATGTATGCCTAGCTGTGCCCTGGGGGTGCACAACCACCAACGAGGGACCACAAGTTACTGTGGCATGAAAGGAGACACAAAGGATGGAGAGAAAAAGAAGAGGAAGGGCAGTGAGGGAAAGGGGAAATAATTTTTTTGGCCAAGACTAAAAAGAAAAAGGAAAGTATTCAAAATGAGGTGGGGATGTGCTTAGGAGGGCAGAAAATTTCCACATGTGGAAATCACAGAGCTGAGGAAGGAGAGAGGAGGCAGAAGAAAAGAAGCCGCTTGCGCCCAGTTCTCCAGGGAAAAACCACAGCCCCACGGTTCCCCAGGCTGAGCACAGAGCCACGAGGCTCAGCCCCGGCGTTCAGACCAGCCGCCCCTCATACCTACATAACCCAAGGGCGTGCAAAAATCAGGTGAGTGACAGTAATTGGTCTTGAACTTTTAGGTTGAACGTTAGGAAAGACCATTTTTCTAAGTCAAAACCAGTTAAATATGACAATTTCTTATGGTTTAACCTAGTATTATTCATTAAGGACATATATATCATTTCTCAATTCAGTTACAGGTTTTTTGGGAGTTATCATCTTCTATCCCTATAACCTGAACTCAGTAGGTCTAAAATAATGCTTTTTCTTGGTCAGGGATGATATAAAACAAGTTTTTTCTTGTGGCACTGACTGAGAACCTGGGCTCTCAGCACTCAGCGTTGAATCACTAAACCACAGTGCATTCTGTTCCAAGAAAATATTTATTTTGCTTAACAGGATTTTAAATTAGGGAGTGTTATCTCAACAGGTAGGATGAAGTCTTGTGAGTCAATAAGCTCTGTGTACACAGGCCTTTATTTTTGCATTCAAGATGAAGACAGAAAGTTTCACAATGTTTCACTGTATTATTGTAACTGTCTCACAGTATAGGCACAAGCAAACACTAAGAAGAACTGTGTTCATTTTTTTTCACTCAAAATATCTTTACATGGCTTTTGTAATAAAAGATGTTTTAATATTGCCAATACTGCAAAAAGGAAATGAACTTGGTTTTATAAACTCAATAATAGGACACATCAAAATGCTCCTAAAAATGAGCAATTCATAAAATCCAACAGTAGAAATACAAAGTTATTAAAATTTTTCATTTAGCATATTGTTTAAAATGGAAGAAAATGGTGATTGGCATTTCCCCAGCCTCAGCAATTGCTTTTTACTAAAAAGAATCAAAATAATGTTATTAGCAAAATTAATTTTCTAATCTATCATCTTTTCTTTTTTCCCTTTAAAAAGATAGAATCTTAGGGTTCCTTCCATTTAAGAACTAATTGAAATGAATTTTTTCCTCTTGTTACCAAATTTAACAGTTACAACTCATGTCATTAGACTTCAAATTTGAGAAAACCATATAATTGCAATTACTATTAATTTATATAAAATATTTTTGAAAACAGAAAAGATGTGTCAGAAAACCGTTACATCATCATGCCAATTAATCACTCACTGTATCCTTTTACTTCCCCATCAAATAGTTCATGTGCATTACTGATGGAAAAGGAAGATATTTGTCAACCTAACTAAACACTTGGATCCCCTACTTAAAATGCAAGCAAATCACAGAGACAGCAAAACGCATAGGGACGTACTATTTATCTGGTTACAGGACCAGCCATAGGTGAAGGGGTAAAATCTGACAGTAACCCTTGTCTCCCCTCCCCTGTGGCTTCCTCTGCATTTTCTCTCTTTGCCTCCTCACTGCAGATCCTGGGTTTTTCTTGTGGTTCCGTATCTGCTGGTGGTCTAATAAAAGTAAATAATAGGAAAGACCTATTCACTTACTGTGTGTGCTGGGATGAATGGTGGCCCCCCAAATTCACATTCACCTGGAACCTCAGAATGTAATCTTATTTGAAAATGGGTCTGTGCAGATATCATTAGTTAAATTAAGATGAAGTCATACTGGACTCAGGTGGGGTCTATACATGACTGGGGTCTTTATAAGAAGAGGGAAGGGGACACTGAGACAGTGACACCCAAGGATGCCAGGGGAAGAAGGCCATGTGACGCTGTAGGCAGAGATGGGGGTGCAGCCGCTAGCCCAGGGACACGAGGCCTGCTCTCAACAACCAGAGGGGAGGAAGAAGAGGTCAGGTCTCCCTGGAGCCTGCAGAGGAAGGATGGCCCTGTCAACACCTCGGTTTCCAATGTCTGGCCTCCAGAACTGAGGGAATAAATTTCTGTTGCTTTAAGCCATCACATTTGCAGTAATTTGCTAGGGCTGAAGTGAATGCATTTAAAAAAAGACTTCTAGGAGAGGGCTTAATGCAAAGAGAAGAAGTAACAGGTATATCTGGCATTAATAAAAACTCAGAGAAGAGATTTTTTAGGGAAGTGGGACTTCGGAGTTCCTTTCAAACGAAACTTGGCATGCGCCAGCCTCCCTGCCAGAGGTGTGGGCCTGGGCAGGCTGAGCGGAGCACTTTACTAAGCGTTATGGAGGGAATAAAAGAGACGAAAAGAATGCATGCACTTGGGCATCCAGGGCACTCCAAAGACACCACAAGTCCTGAGGTGAAAAATGCTGCCCCAGGTAACAAGAAACGCTGGCATAAAACCAGGAACAACAGGAGCACTAAGAGGGAATCTCTGAGTTCAAGGAACTGCTTATCTCTATACACGACTCTCTCAGGTCCAAGCAAAGTTACACCACACGTCAAAATTAATTCCAGGGGGCTGGAAAATTAAATGCAAAAACATCAAATCACAACGAAGTTTAGAAAGCATAATACATCTGTATTTTTCAGACTATAAGCCACACTGGACCATAAGACACACCTAGGTTTTATAGGAGGAAAATAGGGAAAACATTTTTGAAGCAAAAATTGTGGTAAAATACTTAATAACATAAATAACATAAAATTTCACCAATGTGAACCATGTAAGCGACATTCAGATTATAAAACACACCCCCATTTTCCTCCCAAATTTGGGGGGGGAAGTGAGTCTTATAGTCTGAAAAATACAGTAGCATGTTAGGAGATAATATAGGGCACAAAACAACTTCCTAAGAATAATAATAAAATAAATAAAAAAGAAAAATACTGGTAATTTTACTAGGCAAAACTTTAAAATTCTTATACTTTGTTAAATGAAAGGTAATAACAAGCCAAAAAATATATTTTCAGCAAAAAATTGGTGAAGAGTCATACTGGGTAAAGAAACCATACAAATATATAAGAAAAATACTAGCAAACCCAGGAAAATAGAAGAAAGAAAAAGTTAACAAAGATATTTTCCCACACTCACTACTAATCAAAATATGTAAATTAAAGTAACAATAGATAAATTTAAGTTAATAATTCACAGTGCTTTTACATACGGCTGGGAGATATATTAATTGCCATAGCCTTTTTGTAAGTAATTTATTTGTATTTATAATAAGACTGAAAAATGTTAACATACCTATACCCTGTGATTCTACTTGTAGGCAACGTTTATAGGGCAATAACTAAAGAAGCAAAGATGTACTTGCAAAAATGTTTATGGCAGTGTTATTTATGATTAAATTTTGTAAACAACTCAACCAATTCAGGTAATTATTAAGTAAATTATGGAATATCCATATTATGAAATGCCATTTATCCTTTAAGTCACAGAGATAAAACCCATGATATAGTAGCAGGTTGAAAAGTAGAATTAAAAACTGTGTATTAAATATGTTAAATAGCCAAGAACACACAGACAGAAAATATGCAAAAAGCTTAAGAGTGGTCACCTCTGGCTAATTAGATTATAAGTAATTTACATTCTCTTCTGTATTTTCCACAACTGTTATACATTCTCTTATAATAAGAAAAGTATTTAATTAAAAAGTTTTAAAACTCCTAATAGGCTCCTTGGGGAAGCCTAAATTAGGAGTTTGAGTGGCAGTAGCAGAAAGTAAAACCCAGGTGATGGAACAGACCTTTTTACATCAACTAATAAAATATTAATGCACAGATTTTACCTGCCAGTCTCAATTTCTTTTTCTCAATTCCTTAGGCCAATAATTCCCAACCCAGATTCTGGAACCCCCAGGTTATTGTCAATTATCTCATGAGAGCCTCCTTTTTTTTCTTGGCTAGCTTCCAAGACAACATTTGTTTTTAAAATTTGTAAAGAAAACATATACTTGCAGGGAACTTTGCCCTATTTAAGGTGACAAACATCTGTTTTGATGTTTGTGTCAGAGATTAAAAAGGAATCTTGAAAAGGTAATTGTGCAGTGGTGGCAGCTAGATTGAGATGGGGACAGGAGAGCGGAGAATAATTTTGCTTGCTTTCCTCTTATGCACGACTTCAAAATAATTTATTCTACTCCCACCGAGGTCAGGGTGCAAATAACCGAAGGGTTTCCGGGTCCATTTATTGCATCATTTCTCGGGGCTCTGTATCTTTCAGTCCTCACATAGCTTTAGCTTCTTTTTGTTATCTGCACACAGTCCATAGAACAAATCAGTAAACACATAAAATGGAAGTGGTAGGGATTTACAAGTAAATCTTTTATTTTTCACCCTGATTCTGGATACAGTCTTCTGATTTAATATTCTATAGTTTTCTTTTAAATCAGGAACAGGTAAGCCATGGCAATACAGGCCACATCTGGCTCACTGCCTGTTTCTATAAAGTTTTATCGGGACCAGCACACAGCTGCTGTAACACAGAAGTGTCTTCGGCTGCTTTTGTGCCAGAGTGACGGAACGGAGCAGCTGCCACGCAGACTGTGCCTCAAACACTCGTTATCCAGCCCAAAAGACAGCATTTGCTGACCCCCGTTGTGGGTCATAAACTACAAGCTTGCTTGGCAGAGTATCTTCTTTTTGCATTTGTATCACCTTCATTGACAAGGAATAAACACTCTTAAAACACTAATAAATATTAACAGACAATTATAATGCAACGTAAGCTGAAGTTTACCCAAGTCTGGATAAATTCAAAGACAGGAAAAATTTGCCCGTAGTCCTAGATGTAGGTCCAAATCTGAATAACTCTTCGATCTACTTCATCTTCCGGGCTGTTGCAGTTCTCCTCCAAGATATCCCCCCACGATCCTTCCCCCCAGGCATCTATGCCTGTGTGTAGTTCCCTCGCACACAGAGATGATGCCACCTCAATTCCAACACAAGGTCACAAGCCTGTGGCTGCTCTCTCACCACTTGCTCCAGAGAAAGGCAGCTTCTGTGTCATCCCATGGAGACTCCCACATGGCAAGGGACTAGGACCTCCAGCCAATAACCAGGGAGAAGCTGAGGGCTCCTGGCAAGAACCACGTGAATGAGCTTAGAAATGAATCCTCCAGCCCCAGGCAACCTTTTGAAAGGCTGCTGCCCTGGCCGACAGCTTGGCTGCTGCCTGTGAGAGACCCTGCGCAGCAACCACCCAGCTAAGCTGCTCCTGAACTCCCGACCTGCGCAAACTGGGAGATGATACAGGTGTGTTGTTTTAAGCCCCTAACTGCAGGGGTATTTTTAGAAATGAATACACTTATCTCTGCCACTACTTACATAGCCCAGTTTCTAGGTATTAAGAGTCACCTGCACAAAGACTGTCAGCCACAAAACGTGGCCCTTAGAAGTGGAGCATGAATTAGACCTGGGTCAGGTCACATTATAAATATCATGGGCTGTGAACAAATTGGAGGCTTCCCTACAGACTATAAAAACTCCAGGTTCATGCCAGCCATTAAAGCAGGTTTTTCCACTCTATGCCTAATAATGACACTCCTCAAAAACTGAAATGCCTGTGATACTGTGTGGGCCCCCAAAACAAGACGACGTTCACACCAGGAGGACGGAAAACCCACCGGAATGTGTCAACAACCCAACTCCCGACGTGTCCGGGGACCCAAGCTCGAACTGCTCAGACCCATTTAGGCTTCCAAGCAGCTTTCAGCCCCCTTTCTATTTTTACCAGAAGAGGCAAGTGATAACAAAAATATTTACACTTCTACAGCACTTTGTAATTTGAAAAGTAATGTTTTTATGTGTACTATATCTTTAATCCTCACAGCAACCTGACTCGTAGGTTTAAAGTAAGAGTCATCTTATTTTTTGTAAAAGGAGAAGGAGAATATTAGTAGAAGATTAGAAAAATAGCATCTGATTACTTCTGAGAAGTATTGGGATGTTTCAAAGAGAATATGTAATGCCCAGAAGTTTAAGGGCCTCATTACCAGGATTCCGCGTGAGAACTCCCTGGTTCTCCCACTGGTTCAGCACCCACAGTGTGCTCACTGGAGAAACTGTGTGTGTGCTGGGGTATGACGTTCCTGACCCACAATTGTCCAAGCCCTCCAATAACCTGATGATTACCCTGAGAACGTACTCAATCCTTACAGGGTGAGTGCCGTGTGTCCTTCATCTCTGGGCCCCCACAGCTTGTCCTACGGTGAATTCACGTAGACGGCACTCAAGGTCCAATAAAGGGAAGGAGGGAGGAAAACAGGAAGGGGATAAAGAAGAGGTTTGAAGTACAAAATGGTTTTCCTCAAACTACAGGACCTATCGTCTTACAAAGCATATTTTAAAAAGTTGTGCGATTCCTCTTGCTGAACTTCCTTCTGTTGAACATTTCTGTGGTGACCAAAATCAGCCAGGAATCATTAATGGAAGAATAAAGTAGGGGAGAAAAGCTCCGTTTGAATTCATGGTGACTCATCGCCTAGGGAATCTAGGTTACGAGGTACAATTAAGAGACTATTTTTATTGGAATATTTCAGTCTCAAAGAGCTTCGGGAGACAAGAGGCATCTAGAAGACAGCAATGGTTTTGCCACGCTGAAGTTAATATTCTGGTCCAGTACGAACATAATTGGTATTTATAGTGATGTTACCTATAAAACAGGGCCCGGCCCACAAGCACTTGTAATCTAATTGATGCGTAAACAAACAATGTAAAAACCCCCTCGTGTCAACACAACCCGTGGGCGGCAAATTCAGCATGCCGTCTCACCCAACAACAACATCGGGTGCTGTGGGTCCAGAGTGGCCCCACGGAATTCCCAGAAAGCCAGCCAAACCTCGGTACGGTGGGTGCTGCAGGGTGCAGACACATTCTGAGCGAGCCCGGGCACCCTCACAGGACAAGCCTCATGACCAAACATTTAAAATGCTCAAAAACAAATATACAACGAACCACAAAGCGATGTGGTCACTTCCACACAGACCTTCCCTCCTCCCGGTATAATATTCCCACCCATATGCAGGATATATTAAATCAGTAACAGAACCCAACGCCATGTTCAGGTTGGCGTATTTGTTTAACAGAAACAAGAAATGTTTGTGCCCACGTGGGTTTATAATCTCCACATCGTAGAGTCCCACTCAGGCATAGTTCCCAAGATGGTTTGGAATCTGAATGTTTTAGCTTAGAAAGCCTATGTGAAGAAAGCATCTGAATGGGGCGAAAGATTCAAGTGTCCGCCTAAGAATGTGCTTATAGATCACTTAGGAAGGTGGTAGGTCATTCAGAGAGAGGCGTTCCAAAGTAGGGATTCGGACACTAGACGGGAGGGCTAGCTAGATGGACACATTTTTAGGAGGCTGTGGTAACTGGTCTCCAGAGACGGCCCCGAGGGCTCTCCCGTCTTGGGGAGACAGGGCACTGCTTCTCATGCCGAGGGGTGGAGTTCTTTTCCCCTTTTGAGCTGCCTCGTGAGAGGCGCAGCTCCCCTGGTGGAGAAGCCACATGGAGAGGAGTCGTGGGGGGAGCCCTGGAACCTAACCAACAGCTAGAACTGAGGCCCTGGACGTACGTATGGCCGCAGGAGAACTGCTCCACCAGCTCCCAGCTGTTTTAGCTGAGTTGTCAGGCGTGTGGCTGAAAGGGCCGTCACAGAAGTACCAGCCTCAGCAGGCGTCACATACAGCAGAGACACGCTGATCTCACATGTCCCGTTCAATTTCCAATCATTAGAAGCCATACAATTATTGTTATTGTAGGTCACCGAATTTGGGGATCGATGTTATGCAGCAACAGATAACCAAAACAGGCTCGAGTCACATAGTCTTCTGCTATAATCACTTTTCAAAAAAATGTCACAGTGGGTCATTTTTTTCACTGAAATCATCCACAGAAAACGCAGTTGTTCTAAGAATTTATTAGGTAAAACCTGGAATCTGAGTAGATACAGTATAGAAAGGATAGAAAAATCCATGTTTCTATGATACATACATTTCAATATTTTTAGCTTACTTTAAATGAATAGAGCAGTAGGGCAGGACAAACAGAGAATCAGCTGTGGTAAGCACTTAAGATAATTGCAGTTTAATATTAATAACTACCTTTCATTGGGTGATCACTATATCCCAAGCACTGTGCTAAGTGCTTTACATCTATTATCTCATTTAATCCTTACAACAAACCTTTGAGATAGGTGTTATTACTACATTTTATTCAGATGAGGAGTCTGATGCTCAAAGAGATGAAACCATTCGCCCAATGCAAACGTCGCACAGCTAGGAAGTTAAGGAGCTGCGATTTGAACTCAGCCAGCCTAACTCAAAAGCCATTTAACTATCTAATGTCCTTATTACACAGCCTCCACTTTAACAGTAAAATAGTTTCATTATTCAGATACTTCTATGTTCAGAGAGGTATGTGTCCCACAGTAATCAGAGCTACAAATCGAAGCCATATTTTGGACTTAAAAAAGTGACTCAAAATATTTTGTATGCAATTTGACATCCTTGTGCATTACAACGATGGTATTTGGTCAGAGTTATGTTATGTAATTCTGGCAGGGGAGGGGAAATGTCCTCACACACAGCATGGGGATCTGTCTTTTTGCTAGTTGATGTTTCATAAAAGATCCTCGATATGTAAAAGGGACAACGGAGGCACAACCGTTCGACTCCAGTGATTTATCCAGACCAGCCCTCCATGAACTTCAGCATTTCAGTGGCTCTCTGCTTTAGCTGACCCTGCCCACCGCACCTATTTTCTCCCTTCTTTCAAAAACACACACTCGCCCTCACACAAATACATGCCATCCGCTCATTATTCAGAAAGATTCAGAAAGGACCCCGATCTGCAAATGTATAGATGGCAATATATTCTACCCAGAGCCAGACAATGGAAGGGAATAAAAAGAACATTATTTTGTCAAAAGGTAAACTTTTCAGGTTATCAATGCTGCCAGCCCTAAAAAACAGTTTTTTTATTTCAAAAAGTCTAAAACACTGTAAAAGTCCCCCCAAAGACTTGCTCTAAAACCAAGGGAATGGCTAGTTTTGGTTGCTTCTAGGACCTCAATGAGCAACTTCACAAAAGATCAAGGGAAAGGATACTCTTACTTGTCTGATAAAAAGTTGGAGGAGAAGCCACCACACCTCAGAACCCCATATCTGTTACATCCACAAAGAGACCCACGGCCTCTCAGCTTTGCCAAACTGCACTCGAATTCAGGATGGTGCTTTGATGTGTGCAGAGGACAGTGGTCTGAGAGACTGATACGCTTGCTGTGTGCCAAACATTTGTGTGTCATTGCGTCTTTAAAGTGCTAGGAGAATCTGATTTGGTATCAGAGGACCTTACTTAAAATACCATCTCTGCCACATCTAGTATCTCCTTGGCCAAGACACTTAATCTGACTTTCAGATTCTTCACCTGTAAAGTGAGGGTGATGATATGACATGCCACCGAGCTGTAATAAGATTTAGATGACATGGTACTTGTGAAGGCACTTTATTCCCCTGATGATGAACCCCAAGTTGCAGAGGACACAGTGGAAGAACTTGAGGGAAGTTCAAGCAGCACGGACAGAGAGCTAGAAATGATTCTGGCTTTTCACTGGGGTAGAATGGTCATGTGGGTCTGTGTCATCATTCGATTTTTATTAAAATGTACATTGTTAACTTTTGTATTTTTATTTGGAACTTCAGGAAAAGCCAGTTGATTGATTAATTATCCCTCAAAGAGGGTACCAAATAGGAGGGAAAAACACACATTTTATTGTGATTGTACTCTGTGTTCCTAGAAAAGTTGTTTGGATAAGGAGTTTTATAAACCAAATATTATTTACAGCTTGCTAGTTAAAGGAAGTTAAGTTATACTGCAAAGTGGAGAGTCCTTTGTAACACAAATGATCCTGGATTGCCTTGTTTCTATAGCTTTGCTTTTGATACGTTACATTATCTGAAATCATATTGTATAAGAGGGAGATGGAGGAGGGAGAGAAAGGAGAAAGAAGGAAGAAGAAAGTTAAAGTGAGTTAAACCTCCCAGTATTTTACAAACAGTACCGCCATAGTTCAATCACAAAGGCCCACTGGAGCCAAACTTAGACCATTTTAGTGCCTCCACGCATCTCTTGTATTGACAAATAGGCATGCATACTGTTTCTGTTACAGAGCTTTACACAAAAATTGCTCAATACATAAAAAATTTTTCCTACAGAACTAATTCCAAAAAGATAAAGGAAGAAGTTGAATGAACTATGGCTGGGAGAGATCTTATTGAAATCTATTTGTTACGGAAATGTCTTGTTCATAAAGACAATCAAGTCCAGCACTTATTTCGATGAGTCCAGCTCCTTTTAGTCTGCAGGTGAAATCAAAACCCTCTACTATTTCAGTTCAGGCTGTGATCCTCCAAAGTCAGTTCATTCTTTTCCACAGATTCAGGGGTCATTAAAAGTTCAATGAGTTTTTCCCACA
>PVJI01025857.1:0-19805 GCA_004026765.1 Micronycteris hirsuta
TTGTTTAAATTTTTGCTACTGCATTAGTTGTATGGACATTCTGGATGTGCGGGCAGCGAGTGCGACCACCTACGCTGCCATCTTGGCGGAAGTCTCACAACTAGCCACTTTTTATAAAAGGTGAAAAAGAGGTAAGACTCTTGTTAGAGGGGAGAAGGACCATTAGCTGAATCCAGAAAACAGAGCGCTCATGCGAGGTTAGATGATGAGATATAGTGAGAGTAAAGGATAGAAAGTAGGTGTAGTGTGTGAGAGAATAGAGTTAACCACAACAGTAATAAAGCTCAGGAAGATAGTGAAATGGGCTAAGATCAGGGAGGGATGCTGTGTAGTATTTACAATGATATGGAACAAGAATTATTTACAATAACACAGGGACAACAGTAATATGACAAGAAATATATGATCTGAATAACAAGAATAGAAAGCACACAACCAAGAGTAGTGTGTTATTGGAACACGAGTGAAGTGAAAGAAGGAAAATTAAATTCAATATGAAAGAGAGAATGAGGAAAACCAGTTAAACAATGCAATTAAACAAAATGAAGAAAACTAAACAGAAAGAAGAGAAATAAAAAATACTAATAAAAGAAGTAAAAATAATGAAAAAATAATGAATGAATAATAATGTACTCCCTGTAAAAATAAACAATAAAATGTAAGTTCTATAGGATAGCAAGGCGAAATTTGTGTTAGTTTCTCAGCTGTTGGGGTTAGCCTCTTTGGATCTGTCTCTGGACTTTTCACAGTTCCAGGTCTTATTATCTCACTTGGGGAGAAAAAAAAAAAAAAGAAAGAAAAAGAAAATAGGGGGAAGAAGAAAAAAGGGGAAAAAAGCCTCCTGCTGACTTTAAACCCACCAAATGAGTCCTGCTGGTTTTCTTGGATGCCGCAGGCAGAGAGGGGCTGGGCTTTGCTTTTCTCCCTTCCTGTGGTTTTGGGAGGATGGGGGCCAGGTCTGGGCCGAAATATTCACAGTTGCCCAGCCTCCAGCCCAGGTCCTCCATGCCCTGCTGGGCCCCCACTGTCCATCTGTGCCAGGCCAGTGCCTTTAATCCGCCAGTTGTGCCACCCATTAGGTACACTAATTAGGGGCAGCTCACACACCACCTTCTCCCTCTTTGCTGGCCTGGGTGCTGTACCCTCTCAAAGTTTCTTCAGGGCTTTTCAGCTCCCGCACTAAATTAAGTCTCTCTGGAGACTGCTAAGTCCCTGAGCCCTGCTGCCCTCCTCTGACCTGTCAGTGCAGCGTGCCTCCTCCTTCCTCTTTGCAAGCCAGTGAGCCAGCCACAGCGCAAGAGTTCCTTAAGCAGTGGCTGAGAACCTTTTTTTGAGTAAAATCCTCTTGTTTAAGCCCACTGTTCTTAATAAGTGCCCAGCTTTTCACATAGCCCAACTTGCTAACCAGGCCGGAGACTATCTAGGTCAGGGTCCAACACTGCCCAACTCTTCTCCCTTCTCCAGGCGTCACCCAGCTCCCCAATTTCTCTGGTAATGACCTACCCGGCGTCCACAGTTCCAGTGGTTGAACATCGCCTCTATGTGTCTCCTACTTTGTTTTCATTCCCCCCAGCGACTTTAAGCATCCAGGTCTCTCCTGGTGCTGCGATGTCCTCCCTGCTTTGGTAGGGGACGGAGCTGCTGACCTGGCTCTCTTCCAAGGATCCCATGGCAGGTGCTGGGCCAGGAGCAGACCCCAGGGACCTTACCATCCCAATGCAATCTCCTTACCGTCTGTTTTTCAATGTCCTCTACAGTTTTGGCCTCCAAACTTTATATAAGCTGGGATTCTGTTGGCTGTTCACTTAGTTCCTCAGAAGAACGGCTAGGTGTTCCACCTGTGCACAGAGGGAAGAGGGCTCTGCTCCCTCTTACCTCGCTGCCATCTTCACATTGATTTGTTTTCAAAAGTTAAGCCAACCATTCCTAGGATAGACCAGATTTAATCATTATGTATTATACTTCTGATATATTTGATTAGAATTTTTGCATCTGTATTCACGAGAAATATTGGTCTGCCCTTTTTTGGTAATGCCTTTGTTTTTGTATTAGGGTAATGCTGGTTAGAATGTATTGGGAAATATTCCAGCTTTGTGTAGAATTGGCAATATTCTTTGAGTGTTTGGTAGAATTTGCCAATAAAGCCATGTGGGCCTGGAGCTTCCTTTGTGGGAAGGTTTTAACTACAAATTTAATTTATTTGATAAATACAGAGCTATTTAGGTTATCTATTTCATCTTGAGTAAGCTTTAGTAGTTTGTGTCTCTCAAGGAATTTCTCCATTAGGTCACAGCTGTTGAATTTATTGGTGTAATGTTGTTCATAATGCCCTCTTATTGCCCTTTTAATATCAGTAGAATCTGCAGTGATGCCACCTCTCTCATTTCTTATTTTTTAATAAACTCTAAAAGAAGGGGTCAGTGACATCAAGATAACTAGGTTATGCTGTTCTAGGCAATGATGAAAACCTCAGGTCATTGTATCATTTAAAGTTGGGCAGGGTAGGTATTATCATACCCCTTTAGCAGATGAGTAAACTGAGGTCCAAAGAGGGCAGAGCCTTGCCTTAAGTCACATAGTCAGTCCATAGCAGATCATGGATTAGAATCCAGGTCTCTGGCTCTGAGTCCAGTCTCCACTGAGGTGTGCAGCTGGGACCAGGAAGGAGGTGCCTCTAAGCAGGATGGAAGGAATAGGGAAGTCAGGGTGCAAGCATGTCTCAACACAGTGACTGCTCAGCTTCCTAGCTGGTCTCCCTGCCTCCTTCCTCTCTAGCTCTGACTGTCCATTTTCTGCTCTGGAGCCCTGTGTGTTTTAGAGCCATGGATCTGGTCCTGTCACACTGCAGGAGTTTCCCATTTTCCTCAGAGTATCGGCCCCACTACCTGATGCAGCCACTGGGGTCCTTGCTGATCTTGCCTCTGCTTGGCTCCCCAGGCCCACTTCTGCTCGCCCCAGGGGTTCCTATTCCCCAGGTGCTCTGATTTCCATCAGAGAGAAAGTGTTATGTTGCAAGTAAGAGAAAATTGACCAACAGTGATTTCAACCAGGGTCTTCGGTAGGAGAAGATTCTCCCAGGATTGGTTTTATGGCTTAACAGTGTCTTCGAGGACCCGGATTCTTTTTTAAAAATCATCACTCGAGGATATGTTTATTGATTTTAGAGAGAGAAGAAGAGGGGGAGAGAGAGAGAGAAACATCACTCACTTTCCTACTGTACACACCCCAACTGAGAATGAAACCCGCAACCTAGGTATGTGCCCTGACTGGGAATTAAACCCACAGCCTTTTTGATGTGTGAGATGATGCTCTAACCACCTGAGCGACCCAGCCAGGGTAGCCCAGATTCTTTCCATCCGTCAGCTCAGGGTGTTGGCACCGTCACTGCTAGATGCTGCCTGCAAATCTTTCTTACACTGTGATGCACATGGCAGAAGATTCATAAGAGGGCATAGAAAGCTTGCTCTCCAATCTCCTCTTTATTATCAGGGATAACAAAATTCTTAGATATTTTTCTCGGGGTTGAGCTACTGTCCAATGAGCATACAGTGAGGGCAGTACTAAAAATACAGAATAAAATGTTCCCAGAAACCCTAGTCAACTTCTCTTTTATCTCTTTGACTTCACCCCAGACCCATTCCTGGCAAAGCCTGAACTGGCTGCTGCTGATTGCTGGGGATGGGGCACTTAGACCCATTAGCAAGACTGGGTTCTTTTGCCAAGAGGGAGGAAGTGATTGCTGTACAGACAGCCTATGAGGTCTGCCCCATCAAGGTGGTTCTGTTATCCACATTCTTGAGGGCGCTCAATCAGGCACCTGCTCTTCTGCCACCTTCTCCCCCTAGCCAGCCCTCTGTGACTTGGCTCAGTGACACTTTCTTGGAAAGCATCCTCTGGCTTGGGATGCTTTCCCATCTCCTTCTTCTCCTAGGCATCTTGACATTATTTCTCATGGACGATGTGGTGCAGTGACTCCTGTGGGCCAGATGGGGTTTTATGTGTTTCTAACACAGCGCCTGCCACGGAAGATGCACTCAACAAGTGCTCAGTGGATTTGGCCAGAGTGTTCTCCTCCTGCTGGCCAAAAGGCTCACAGGTGAAGGGTGTCCGTGCTGTGGTGGCAAGAGGTGCAGAGGTGGGGGAGGGTCCCAAGTGCTCCAGGCCTTGAGCCCTCAGATCCCTCAGCCCTTCCCCTGCAGGGTCGTCTGCGCTTTGCACCACATCTCACACAGGCCGCCTGGTGCTCCCGGCAGCCTTGGGAAGTCAATAGAGTCACGCAAAAGTAGCTTTTGTTATTTTCTATAATGTGTGACATGAGCACGTGATTGGAAACCCAGCATGCAAAGGAGTATGATGCACACAGTTCTCCCTCGGGCCCCTGTTCCTGTTGCCTGGCCTCTCCCCCAAGGCTTCCTGGGTGTCCTGGATATTTTCCATGTTCTACCCTTTCACCAGTGATCTGTAACAAGTCACCCAAACTCCTGGCTTGGACCACCAGTCCCTGTTATTACTTGTGTACCTGAGAAGCCTCTGCTGGGCAGCTGAGCCCCACATATCCCTGACCTTGGGGCTGGTGGGCTTGCTCAGGCATGGTCTTCTCGGGGCAATGACAGGTGAGGGCAGCTGAAACCTTGCAAGCATCTGTTGGCCCAAGTCCGTGTCTGGCTGCCGTCCCCGCTCCCCCTGCTGCTGCCAATCCAGTGCCTGGTTGAGCCAAAGCTGAGGCTGGGGTCTACCGCGTCCCTGCTGGAAGGAACGCAGAGTCACATGGCAGAGGGGAGGCTCCAGGGAGGGGCGAGGAATTGGATATGACTCACCACAACTCATATAGAAGCAATATGACACGTATATTCTTTTTTTTTTTTTAAAGATTTTATTTATTTATTTTTAGAGAGAGGGGAAGGGAGGGAGACAGAGAGAGAGAGAAACAGCAATGTATGGTTGCCTCTCACATGGCCCCCACTGGGGACCTGGCCCACAACCCAGGCATGTGCCCTGACTGGGAATCGAACTGGGACCCTTTGGTTCCCAGCCCGCGCTCAATCCACTGAGCTACACCAGCCAGGGCAGACGGATATTCTTTTTAAAATGCACATGGTAGCATGCTGTGCTTACAAGGCTGCACTTCCCACCTAACGCCATGTCCTGACAGACTGGACCACCTTCCTGTTGCCAAAGGCCACGCTACTTCCTCTTGTGCCCCGTCCTGTCATTCATTGTTCCTTACTGGTGGGCATTCAGGCTGGTTGGTCACAACGGCCAATGCTGCAATGAGTGTCTGTGCACACGTGTTGCAAATGCACACGAGTCCCCTGGGGTGCAGTCCCAGGGGTGGATGGCTGGATCAGACAGTCGTTTGAGACTCTGATCGATGTTGTCAGAATGCTAGCAGAGCCCTCTGTGTGGCTGAGAACGCTGAGGCTTGCGGGGGCTGAATGTTGTGCCCAAGGGCTGCTCCCGGAAGCTGCCAGGCTCAAGACAGAGCCAGGTCTCTGCCTCCAACCCGTGTGTCCTGTTTGTCCTGCCCCTGCAGGTGGTGGGTCGTGGGGCAGGGCCACCGTGGAGGTGCTGGTGCCTCCCGCCCCAGAATGCCTTGAAGGGGGGACCTGCTCCCTCCTCAGCTGGGGGGTTGGCTCTGCGTGTGGGAGGCACATAGAGAGGAGCTCACCAGGCTCTGTCCCTGAGGCTGTTTGTCTGGGGCACAGCTCCATCCCCTTTGGACCTTCTCTTCCCTTCCTCTCTGTTAGATCCAAAAGATGGTCCCGGTGGACATCCTCAAAGCCACCAAGGCGTGCCCCTGCCCAAGTCACCACTTTGGGGGTCGCCTCCCGGTGCCTAGGGATCAGGCTGTGATGCCCTACTGGGTGCCCCGGGTCTTAAGGACTTACAAAAAGGTAAGAAGGAGGCTCACACAGCTGTGATGCCTGAGAATGAGGGTGGGCCGTAGGAAGGACCCAGAGGTGAGGGCGGAGGGTGTTGGGCTCTTACCCTACAGAGGCCTCCACTGGTGTCCCGTGGGGAAGGGTCCTTTGAAAGCCATGGCAAAGCAGCACACAGGCTGCGTATGGGATGGGACCAGGTCATGTGTCCTGCTGGGACTTGGGAAGGGGGTACACTGTTCTTTGAAGAGAGAACCCATCTCTGCTGCCCTCTTTCCCAATTCTCCTGCCGTCTTAGTACTAACCAAGTTTAGACTAGGTACTATGGTTAAACATTAGGATCTAGGGTTAGGATTAGGGATCAGGCATCTGGGTGGGGGCAGGGAGACCTTGGAAGTGCTGGTGCCTCCCACCCCAGAATGGCTTGAAGGGGGGACCTGCTCCCTCCTCAGCTGGGGGGTTGGCTCTGCATGTGGGAGGCACGTAGAGAGGAGCTCACCAGGTTCTGTCCCTGAGGCTGTTTGTCTGGGGCACAGCTCCATCCCCTTTGGACCTTCTCTTCCCTTCCTCTCTGTTAGATCCAAAAGATGGTCCCGGTGGACATCCTCAAAGCCACCAAGGCGTGCCCCTGCCCAAGCCACCACTTTGGGGGCCACCTCCCGGTGCCTAGGGATCAGGCTGTGATGCCCTACTGGGTGCCCCAGGTTGTGAGGTCTTACAAGAAGGTAAGAGGGTGGCTTTTACAGCAGTGAAGCCTGAGAGTGAGGGTGGGTATGGGAGGGACCCTGAGGTGAGGGCGGAGGGTGCTGGGCTCTTACCCCACAGAGGCCTCCACTGGTGTCCTGTGGGGAAGGGTCCTTTGAAAGCCATGGCAAAGCAGCACAGAGGCCGCGTGTGGGATGGGGCCAGGTCTTGTGTCCTGGTGGGGCTTGGGAATGGGGCACATTGCCCTCTGAAGAGAGTGTCTGTCTCTGCTGCCCTCTTTCCCATCATTTCTTCTGCCACCTTCTCCTCTCCCACCTCCACCTCCTCCTCTTCTCTCTATTCCACCACCTGGCTTACTTGCTCGTCTCCTTGCCTCCTCCTTTGTGTCCCCTCCTCCCTCACCCCCTTCCAGCTCTCCCAGCCTGTCTGAGCATCCTGTGCTCCTGGCCCCAGCCCCGGCAGGCATGGAGAGTGGGGGTGGGAGGGAGGGTGTCAGGGAGGGACCACTGCCCTGAGTTTCGGTCCTCACTCTTTGCTCTGTTTGGCTCCTCCAGAGCTCTGGGTTCCAAGGCAGTGAGTGCAGGTTGGCCAGGTCCAGCCTTCCTCAGCCCCAGCACCTTTCCTCCCATGTGTGCCCTCGGTGGTAGTTAGAGGCTTCCTTCCTGCCTCCCCTACAGTCCAGGTGCTGGTTTTCCACCATCAGGCAGAAGTAAGACCTAGAGTCCTTTAAAAGGAGACCAGGGCTGGCATTTTGCACTGGGAATGCTCCCTTTGGATATTTCCAGACCAAATTGGGGTAATTGGGGTGGACACATTTGCCTGCTTGCTTTTCTTTTAGGTGGGGAAAAAGCAGCAGAGTTTTAAAGACATCAAAGGTAAGTCTGTCCTGGGAAGACGGGGTCCTGTGCCCATCAGGATGGGGATGGGGAGACTTCTGTCATCTCAGGTGACTGTAACACAGAGGTGTCCACAGATTGACACACACAGCACTTCTCCTGCCCTTACTACCATGAGGCATCACTAATCGCCCACCATCTTTTCCCAGTGACCCAAGGGAAGCCTCAGACTCTACCAATCTATCAGCATTGGCTTTAGGATGAAACCAAATTGCAATCTGGAGTTAGATGGTATTTTTTTATTATTACAGTTGTCCCAATTTTTCTCCCTTTGCCCTCATCCACCCAGCCCCCCCCAACTCCCACAGTCAATCACCGCACTGTTGTCCATGTCCATGGTCATTCATGCATGTTCTTTGACTAATCCCTTCCCTTCTTTCCACCATTATCCCCCTCCCCCAACCCTTCTGGCCACTGTCAGTCTGTTTCATGTTTCCATGTTTCTGGTTCTGTTTTACTTGTTAGTTTATTTTGTTCATTAGATTCCTTTTATAAGTGAGATCATATGGTATTTGCCTTTCACCAACTGGCTTATTTCACTTAGCATAATTCTCTCTAGATCCAGCCATGCTGTTGTGAAGGGTAGGAGCTCCTTCTCTCTTTGCGCTGAGTAGTATTCCATTGTGTAAATGTACCATAGTTTTTTGATCCATTCATCTGCTGATGGGCACAAACATAATACATAACTATTCATATGTTCATGATGCAGTATACATTCATGACAAAGTATATTCATATATGTACACATGTGTGGCCCAGTACACAGATTCAGTCACGCACTCATGTCGCTCTATACAAGGAGGTGGCATCTGCACCCTGACCATTCCATTCATTGTCTGTAAAACGAGTGGGTTGGATTTGCTCTCGAAGTGCCTTCCCGGTGCTGATGGCCGCCCAGTCTGCTTCCTTGGCCTTGCGTGTGAGCGAAGGAGTGGGCGTGTTCTGTGGGCTTGTGTTGCGCCCTCCCTTGCTGCGCTGCAGCCAGACTCTGCGTAGTGGGCACCGCTTGGCGGATTCTGCACACACAGGAGGGGACGGACGGGTCCGAGAGGTCGCCAGGGTTCCAGTGACGGGCGAGTGATTTGAGCAGCTCTGTCAGGGCCCAAGAGGCGCTGGTGGGAGAGTGCTTGGGAAGTGAACGGCCATTACCCAACACACCCACCTCTTCGTGTTGCAAAAGATTCCTGTTTTTCCTGATTATAAAAGCAACACAATGAGGAGGAGTGTGAACTGTCACAGCCTTTGCCAGGGGGAGATTTGGAGGTGTCTATCAAATTTCAGGATGTGGCTAACCTAATCCAGCGAGCCCACGCCTGGGTCGTATCTGGGGACACTCTCACGTGCACCCCTGTCTGCGGCAGTGGTTTCCATGGCAACATACTGGAAACAACGTAAGCACCTCTCGGTGGGAGGAGTGTCGGAAACGTGGCACCAGGAGTGTGCAGCTGTTAGGGACAATGTAATGGGCCCCCTGACACATTCCAACAGAGAAAAACAGAAGCAAGTCTCTGTAGCCCGTACAGTAGGGCTCCATTAATGTACATGCACAAAGCAAAACCCTGTTAGGGTGTAGGTAGGGACTGGGTGGTGTGTGTCTGAGCTGACAGTCACTGGTAACCCACGAGGGCAGGAAGAGGGTAGGTAAAGACCCTGCTAAAAGAGATGGGATGCATAATGAACAAAATAGGAAGCAAGGTGTTGGCTCTAGTTACAGGTGAAAGAACCAAAAATCACTTTATTTAAAAAACTACACCAGGCCCTGGCTGGTGTGGTGCAGTGGATTGAGTGCCGGCCTGTAAACCAAGGGGTCACTGGTTTGATTCCCAGTCAGGGCACATGCCTGGGTTGTGGGCCAGGTCCCCAGTAGTGGGCGCATGAGAAGCAATCACACATTGGTGTTTCCCTCCCTTTCTTTTTCCTTCCCTTCATCTCTCTCTAAAAATAAATAGTTAAAAAAAAAACCACAAGTACACCAGTAGAAGAACAGTAGGAGAATCTGCTGTTCTAACCATATAATCACACACATTTATGGGTTTGTTTTATTGGTTGTTTTTGGCTTCGAGCAATACTCGGGGTCCTTAAGCTCAGTTTATTTTTGAATCATATGTATCAACTGATACATTGTTAAAAAATAGTATGAACTTTTACTCCAGCCACTGTTTTATACTTCAGGTAGTTTATATTCATAATGTTTCAAGCCCTCAGAGAGGCTCACAGGCCAGGGTTGTGAGGGCGGTCTCAGTGCACAAGGAGAATTAGCATGTCTCTTCCAGAGCTCCACACAGAGGAACTGAAAACGTGTTTCTTTGGGCCTCATATCCAGCTGATTTCTGTTTTAAAGAGAAAAATCCATATTTCTTTTCCTGTATTTTCCTTGTAAAGAAGGAAGGGGCTTATATGCTTTTCTTTATGCTTTTGTGGTAGAATTTCTTTAAAAACAGGATTTTATTTTTAGAGTGGGGAAGGGAGGGAGAAAGAGAGGGGGATAAACATCAGTGTGAGAGAGAAACATTGGTCTGTTGCCTCTTGTACGTGCCCCGGCTGGGGACTGAACCTGCAACCCAGGCACATTCCCTGACTGGGAGTGGAACCTGTGACCTTTCACTTCGCAGAACAACGCCCAATCAACTGAGCCACACTGATCAGGACTGTGGTAGAATTTCCTATACAGAAAATACATTTGTTACATTTTATATTAATAGCGCACCTTTGTACCAGTATAATTAGAGTGTACATTTCACTGTACAGCATATTAATAGTACAATGAAACAAATGAGTTGTAACTCCAGGAGGGCACGTGTTGAGCACAGCAGGTCTGGAGGGAGCCGGAGCGCACGGGGAGGTGGAGTCGTTGGAATCCCACTGGTGGCTGTGCTCACCGTTCACTGTCAGCTGTGGGCGACTCCAGATACGCAGATAAACCCCACGTTCCCACCCCCCTCGTCCAGTCATCAGCTACTCGCCAACGTGGGTTCATCTGAGCTTCACCACTCCAATTACCCCTCAAAAAAAAAAAAAAAAGAAAAAAAGAAAAAGATGAAAGTGAAGCAGATCGCAGCCGAATTGCCTCCTTCCATCCATAAATATTTCAGTATGCAGCTCTGAAAGATAAAGACTGAAAAGACAGCCAGGGGCCCCACGATCACCCTGGAAATAAGTGAGCAGCTCTCTGCGTCTCCACGAGTGCCGGCTCAGCGCCCACACCCTGGGCTGTGACCACCCCTGCGGGGACACTGGGCGTCCTGCCCTGGGTTCTGGAGGGCTGTCTGGGGCGCAGTGCACAAACGTAGGATGGGCCTGTCCTCACACCCGGGCGGGGCCTGACCTGCTTTCTCTGCCTAGAAACCCCCCTGGACTCACGCTTCTGGCATAACAGATGGCAGACCTGCTGCAGCAGACGCTTCTGCTCCAAGGGTCTGCAGCTTCAGGCCCCACATCGGGATGGGCCGCTGGCCCAGGGGAGGGGAGAGAGTCCCCAGACCTCCTTACCGCTTCTCTGCCTCGGCCTCCTGGCCTTCCTCCAGGATGTCTGGAGGGTCATCGCTGTCATTCGGTGAGCAGGCTGGGGGTGGGGGCAGAGGTGTCCTGGGCCCATTCACTCCCTGGGCTGCTTCCCTCAGGGTCTGCTGGGGTTTAGTTGAGTCTAGGATGTGGGAGAACTTGGCTGTAGTTCAACAAAAGGGTGACAGATGGGTGCGGCTGTGATTACTGTTATGTTGTTTCACTGTCCAGAGTCTTGTTCATACCTAACGCAGGTGTCTTCCAGCCAGGCGAGTGGAAGAGCCATGCAGATACGATACAGCTGATGGTGGGGACCGGGACACCTTGGGGCCGCCCACCTTTCTTTCTTCACTTCTTCTCTGTCACCCAGTTCTATGATTCTCTTGCCCCCCAAGACCACCAGCTCCAGTTCCCATACATTTTCATCGCGTCAGGGTTGAAAGTGGATCTTGGAGCCAGCTCGCCCCGCAGGCCCTCTGAGGCTGGAGCACACCTTCGGGGTGGGGACCGGCTGCCTGTCCCCCAGGCCCGCCTCTACCATGGAGGCTCTGTATTGGAAAGCCCTGACCCAGCCTGGACCCCACAGACCTTGACCAGGTTCCCCTTTCTCACCCAGAAAGTCCCTCCTGCAGGAGCCTCCGGGATGACTCTGGGGTTCAAGCCGGCGCCTCCCCACCCCCAGCTTCTTCCTTCAGTCTCCTCTGAAAAAGCCTCCTCCTCCTCCTCTGAACCCCCCTGCCCCGGTTCCCCCATCTTTCGCAAGCATTATCCCTATCCAGCCCAACTCCTTTACAACACATCACTATGTAAATAGGTGGCATGCAGATACATATCAATATGTGAATGTATGCAATTCTAATTTACATGTATTAACTTATTTGCTTTTTAATTGTCTCCTCCATGTAATTGTGAGAGGAATATCCTAGAAAATGTCTGGTACCTGAAAACAGTTGTAGGTATTGTTTCCCTGGTTTTCTAGTTTTCGGCAGGTTAGCTTTGTCTTTGTTGCTCTGCCATGGCCAGACCGGAAGTCCCTCCCCCTGTGTCCTGCTTGTCTGTTCCCCGGTGTTGCACTTCCTGGGATAACAAGCACCCCTGTGATGCACGTTCACTTAGGAGTGACCTGGGCCACCACTGTAGGGCCTGCTCCTGGGAAGGGGCCGGGCAGGGGTCTGTCAGCTTGGTGTGACCTGTGACCATGGGCAGGGCAGCATGTGAGATTTTCCCCCTTTGCTTTTCGTGAAGATTATCTTTGTCTTTATGTTTGCCAGCGCTGTGTCAAGTTTAGTGGGACTCCCCTCCGGCCCACTCTGGGAAGAGCAAGGAAAGAGACTTGAGTGTTGAGTAGCTGGTCAGGGCAGGCCGGAAGGAGAACTACTGGTGCAGGCAGTGGCCCGCTGTTCAGGAGAGGTATCCTGCCTGGCCGGGGTGTAGGGGGGACGCCCTGTGAGATGCCCGAACTGACACAACCAGCTTATCTGAGGAGAAGCCGCCGGCCGCCCACCCGCTGGCCTGGCAGAGACTTGCTAGAGCTGAGGAGGCCTCAGGAGGGCGGGCGAGCTCAGAGCCGTCCCGACAGGGAGCCCCGAGGAGCAGTGATCAGGCGCTCACCTTCTGGATCAGAGCTGCCCTAGCTTTCAGGTCATTCCATTCTTTCCCAGTTCTGCAAAGCTGGGACGCTCCTCCTTGCTGTAGAAGGACAGAGGGGTCTCCGAGGGGTTGAGTGACTCTCCTGAAATCCAGTAGCTGGGAAGTGAGCAGCTAAGACTGCACCCTGGCTTCACCTTCCCGCATCCCTCTCCTGCCTGGGCTCCTCAGGATTGAGCGCACTGGGGACCTGGGTGACACCCCCTCCACAGTGGGGGGCCCTCCACAGTCCTCCCGTGGAGGTTCCTGACAGGCGCTGCAAGGGCCGTGTGTGCTCAGCTGGGGACACTTCCTGGTAACTGCCTTTCTCTTTGCTTTCCAGCCATTCTTGGGAGGCTTGAAATTGGGATCTTCAGCTACTATCAGAACATCAAGAAAAATGTCAGTCATACCCACGGTCTTTAACAAAGGTCTTCAAATCAAGGAGAGACTCTGATAGCCACTGTTTTCTCAGATCACATCGTTCTCACCCAAGATTCCATCCAAATTACTGATCATTGGAGGATTCGTGGTTGCACAGAGTTGCTGTGAATGTGGGTGATTCTGTTATAAATGTAGTCAATAAATGTTATTTGTGAAACTCTGGAGCGGTCACTTTTTACTGATAATGATTTTCCCTCATGAAGGAGTGACTTGTCCTCTATCTCTGTGTCCCTGTGCGTGGGGGCCATTTCCAAGTTTCCCTACTCTCTGCTGCAGACAGCAGACCCTCTGCACGAGGGACCTGGTGTGGTTTTAGCATCTGTTTCAGGTGGGGCTCACTGTAAAGAGCATAAAACTGTATGTGGATTGAATTTTAAAAACTGAGATACATTTTCATATCATAAAATATATCTTTTAAAAGTACATGATACAGTGGTTTTGAATAATTTAACACGATCTAATTCTACAACTTTTTCATCTAATTCTACAACTTTTTGGGTTCCCAAAAGAAACCCTCTATCTATCAAGCAGTCACTCCTCCTCCCCACCTTCCTCAGCCCCTGAAATCACTCACCTGCTTTCTGACTTTTCCTATTCTGCACACTTCACATAAGCGTAATGCAATAATATAATATGTGGCTCTTTTGTGTCTGTTTTTTTCATTTAGCATAATGTTTTCTTTTATCAAATCACATTGTATTGATTATGCTGTTAAACTTGTCCTGATTTTACCCCTTTGTCCCTCTCCACTGGGCAACCCTTACTCCCTCAGGTCATCCCCCTACCATTGTTCATGTCCATGGGTCATGCATATAAGTTCTTTGGCTTCTCCATTTCCTATACTGCACTTTACATCCCCATGGCTATTCTGTAACTACGTATTCATACTTCTTAATCCCCTCACCTCTTCACCCATTCTCCCCCTATCCCCTCACATCTGGCAACCATCTGGTAAATAACTTCTTTTCTCCTGCTGCTTTTCAGATTCTTTCTTTATTTTTAACCTCTGACATTTTAATTATGATGTGTCTTGGAGTGGGCCTCTTTGCATCCATCATAATCGGGACTCTCTGTGCTTCCTGGACTTGCACACCTATTTCCTTCACCAAATCAGGGAAGTTTTCTTTCACTATTTTTTCAGATAGGTTCCCAAATTATTGCTCTTTCTCTTCTTCTTCTGGCACCCCCATGAAGCAAATGTTGGACTTCTTGAAGTTGTCCCAGAGGCTACTTACACTAACCTCATTTTTCTTGATTTTTTTTTTCAATTTATTGATCTATGTGATTGTTCTGTGCTTCCTTATGTTCCAAATCATTGATTCAATTCTTGGCTTCATCCACTCTACTGTTGTTTCCCTGTAAATTGTTGTGTATTTCAATTAGTGCATTCTTCATTTCTGACTGGGTCTTTTTCATGCTGCTGAGGTCCTCACTAAGTTCTGTGAACATCCTTATAAACAATGTTTTGAACTCTGCATCTGATAGATTGCTTATCTCCATTTCATTTAGCTATTTTTCTGGAATTTTGATCTGTTCCTTCATTCGGGAAATGTTTCTTTGTCTGCTCATTTTAGCAGTCTCCTTATGTTTGTGTCTCTGTATTAGGTAGAGCTCCTTTGACTCCATGTCTTGGCAGTGTGCCCTAACATAGTAGGTGTCCTGTAGGGTCCAGGGGCACAGCCTCCCCTATCACCCAAGCCGGTCCTTGAGGTGCGAACATCTGTTTGGGCTGAGTACACCCTCCTGTTGTTGTTGAGTCTTGGTTGCTATTGCCAGATCAATGGGAGGGATTTGCCCAGGCCAGTCAGCTGCAAGGACTGCCTGTGACCACTGAGCACCAACCTCTGCCCTCTGTGGAGGATCAGTTGTGCAGGGGCAGGGTGGTGGTGCTCCAGTGTGGTTTGTAGCTGTTCAGTGAGTGTGTTGGCCCTGGGGTGTCCCGGGTGGTGCAGGCCAAGGTCATCCCCCACCTGTGTTTTGCCTGGGGCACCCTGCCTGAGCTGAAAAGCAATCTGACATGGCTGCTACTTGTGCTGGGCTGGGAGACTCCTGAATGAAGCCAAGCTGTGAGTCTAATCTGCCTGCCGCTAGGGCTCACTGAAACCAGCTGTTGCTTGTTTGATAGGGTTTAGGGGCCAAGGCCAGCCATTATTCTGAAAAAGCAGCTTGGGTGGGCCTGTAAGTTGGTGGGGTAGAGCCTCTGTGGATCTCCAAGGTGGGTTAGCCAGGTTGATGGAGTCTCAGCCTACCAGCTCTGTGCAGGGAGAGCTTAGCAAGGAGACAATGGCCCATGCTCACCCTGAGCCTGACACTTCAGTCTCTTCCTGTATACCACTGGCGTGCTTCAAACTGCTACTGCAGCGCTGGAGCTCAGAGGGAGTGAGTCTGAGTGGGTGAGTTCATGTGTAGGTTGCCCGAGAGGAACTACTTAGGACTCCAGCAGCCTCCTGCACTGACTCAAGCCCCACTGGTTTTCACAGCCAGAAGTTGTGGGGACTTATCTTCCTGGCACTGGAATCCTGAACTTGGGGTCCTGATTTGGGTCTGGGACTCCTTGCTCCCAAGATACTCCTCCCGAGTTTTTATCCATGTGGTTATGGGGCCAGGGCATTCCATGTCTGCGTCCCTCCTACCAGTCAGGATGCATGTGGTTTCTTCTATTCCATAGTTGTCCGACTTCCATTCAGCACAGTTTTAACGTTCCTGAGTGATGATGGTTCTGTATTTTAGTTGTAATTTTGATGTGGTTGTGCAAAGAGGTGAGTCATGTCTGCCTGCATCGCCGTCTTCTGCGCTTTGTTTTTGAAGGAATTGGGTCGTTTATCCTCACTTTCCCAGAGTCTGGATTGTGTTGCTTGCATTGCCATATGTTTTAATTTAACCTTCCTTCCTTCCTCCCTCCTTTCCTCCCTCCCTCCCTCCCTTCCTTCCTTCCTTCCTTCCTTCCTTCCTTCCTTCTTTCCTTCCCTCCCTTGTTTTAATTGCTTGTATGTCTTGTAAAGTTGATAGTTCAGAAATTTACTCAGATTTTCAATTACTGGCCACGTGGTTGAACCCAATCTCCAACCCCTCAGTTCTTTGTCTGAGTCACTTGTCTTCTTTCTTCTGGAAGCCCGTACATCTGCCTGTCTTTGATGTTAGCATGTGGTGATTGATGTTCATTGCCATGACCCGCTAGTCCCTCAGGGGAGACAAAATGATAATATGCTCTTTTACCATCTTTTCTTCATTTACAACTGGAACACTTTTCTAAAGAAAACTATCTCCTCTCCACTGGGTTCTGTGGTTCATACAAGAAAGGCAATTTCCAAAATCTTGAGAGACAGGATTTGATGACTGTTGCATTTTGTTATTGTTATTAGCTCATAGGTTTGAGTGAATTTTCAGTATTTTGGTGTACTGACGTTGTTACTCTTTTTGATGATTAAGTGGGTCCATCTTTGAATCTCCTCACATTACTTCCCGAGTCCTTTTGAAACTCCCTATACGTTAACATTTAATAGCGTTCTCTTTTATTCAACATTTAATTTTGAAAAAACTTCAAATTGCCAGAACACTTACAAGGATGGTACAAAAAACTCCCATAGTCCTTTTGTACAGACACTGTAGAGAAGACTCTTTCTTCTCTCTCTGAAGAAGAAAACTCCAATTTCCCCTCAAGTTAAGGACTCTGTAATGTCACCGCTGCATGAGGTGTCCCGTAGTGCTTGTCCCGTCCTTAGCTTGAGAGCCAAAGTCTTCGAATCAGTGACCACAGGTGACTCTGATAAATAAGGGAAAGGGGTGTATCATGCTCACTATGACACATTAAATCGAAATGTTAGTGAATGGAGTTGTGTGATAACATAGAAAACTGGCCTGGGATACCTTCCTTCCCACTCATTGGCAAAAAGAACCCCACACCCAGCACACAGCCATGTTTTCTCTTTGGCTTCCCATCACTCAGTTACTCATGTGTTATTGGCTGCCCCCGTGTCCTAAATGTGGGCACCTCCTGTGCTATTCCAATGGCCTGTGAGCACCCCATTATTTCACTGCCCACTTTTTTAGCTTATTCTGTCTCCCCTGCCACAACTGTGGCCTAAAACGTCCCTGCACCCACAGCTGTTTACTTTCCCCGACCACCTGAGTTCCGACGGAGCTCCTGGCAACGCTCAGTGTGCTGTGTAATGAATGCTGTGGCTGGCCCTTAAGCCTGTTTCCTTGGAAGAAGCTCCTAAGTCCTTGGAATTTCCTTAGCGACGGGAAACTTGGCCCCTGGGAGCATACCTGAGTTGGTGCTTGTGGGGATCTCTGGCCAGCAGAGCTCTCCCGGCTGCTGTGGATGAGAATAAAGAGTTGTCCTGGACACAATCTTGTTGCTCTGGCAAGAAAGGGGGTGGCAATTCCCTGTAGCGGAGGATGCCAAGGCCCTTCTCCACATGGATTTTATTAGGGCTGGGAAGTGCAGGGGGATACAGCACACGTGCACAGCTTATCAGTCAATGTCCAAAAGGCTACAGTCATAAAAAACTGATACTATCTATAGATAACAATTGAAAAAAACACAGAGATCTTTTCAGGTCGGAGTCTGTGAGACATGCAGATGCCAGATGGTTGTAAAGGCCTATATCATGAAGCAGGGAGTTTCGCTCCTTATGCCTTGAACTCAAACATCTGGGTTATACTGACAGGGCTTATCGCTAGACAGAGCCGGCTTCAAAGGACAAAATGTACATCTTGGGTCTGATTCCCATGGGAACCCTCTCTGTTAGACTGGAGTCATGCCTGCCATGTGTGTTTACCTGGTTTTCCAGGGAGACTTACTAGCCCCTTTTAGATCTTGCTCTTGTTGGACTACAATCTCTGAAACTGAACGGAGCATCCCCAACAGGTGCTGAGGAGGTGACTCAGGGTGGGGGGCCAGTCAGACCAGAAAGACCAACCCTGTGATTACAGGTCAGGGGTTAGAATCCGATCTCTGGGGAGGACAGAGGCCTGGAGATGGAGTTCAACCACGTGGCCAGTGATTGAAATGTTCGGGCCTACATGTTGCATCCCCAAGGAAAGCCCGAGTCACCAAATCTCAGGTGAGCTTCTCTGGTGGGTGAAACACATCTGTGTGCTGTGAGGGAGGCCCAGCCTGAGGCCACGGGAACTTGGTGTCCAGGACCATCCCACCTCCCAGGATGCTTTGCTCTCCTCCGTGTTCCTCTATTCACGTTTTTAGCTCCTCCTTCTCCACGCCCATCCCATTTCATACCTTGAGCTCGTCCTCTCTTCTCTTTTTATTTTTCTCAGAATTTCTCCAATACTCTCATTTCTTTCCCACAGTTCCCACCTCCCCACAGTCTCTAGTCCTCCGACCACATGAAGCTGGTATGGGGGGCCGTGGGAAGGACTCCCATTAGGGCTAGAGGTGGTGAACACTGTGTGTGTTCTCTAGCGCCAGTGGGTCCGCGTTTCACAGCCATTTCCAGGGAAGCACGTCTCGTTGAGTCACCTGTGCTCCACTTCACATTTCACGTTGTTGTCCAGGTGCCCGTGGTGCTTTCTCCTCTCTGCTCTCCCCATTCTTCTACCTCAATATCGTGCCCTTTGTCCCTGCACTCAAGCTCTAGCTGAGGCAAGAGGTTGGCTTCAACCTCTTGTTTTTCCTACTGACCTGGAAAACCATTCAGGATGATTTATTCCTCAGAGTTAAGAAATTTGGTTGAGTGACATCAACCCCATTAAGCTAATTATCCCCTGACAGTGAGCAGCTAATCAAAGTGGGACAACCACACACATCCCGGAGGTGAGAATTTCATCTTTATCGCATTTCCTCAGGAGACGCATTGCACTGTGCTCTTTAGTGATCTGAAATAACACACAAACACGTCAGCCAGGCAAGTTCAAAAATGACAACTGAGCCCAGCTGGTGTAGCTCAGTGGATTGAGCGCGGGCTGGGAACCAGAGGGTCCCGGTTCGATTCCCAGTCGGGGCACATGCCTGGGTTGCGCGCCAGGTCCCCAATGAGGGCCATGTGAGAGGCAACCATACATTGCTCTTTCTCCCTCCCTTCTCCTCTCTCTGAAAATAAATAAAATAAAATCTTTAAAAAAAAATGACAACAGAATTCTCACAATTCAGTATAGAGGCCACACAAAACATAAAAATTTATTTTGACAAGAGTAGGGGGGACTACGCACCTAGCTCTAAGGTAATTGATCCTATATAACATAAAACTGTAACAACTCCTCCTGGTAAGTAAACAGCATTACATTTCCATGTGTAAAACAGCTATAGTAGTCACCCCAAACCTCAGTAGGAACAGCATGTTTTCAGAACTTAGACTATTTCAAAACTATTTAACATAAACCTATTCATTTTAAATAATAAATATTTAAATATTAAATATGAGAATACATAGAATAATCCTATGGGAACATTTTCAAAGTAATTCGATAAAATTTGGCATATATTCAGCTATCAGTCGTACAGCTCTAATTCGGCACTCGCAAACATCTCCTTCCGCGCGGAGCCCCTGCACTCCACCTCCCCGCGGCTGTGGACTGTTGCAGCCAAGTGCACAGAAAATGGGACCTCCAGCTTCTCCCTCAGGGGAGATGTGAATCAAACATATGAAATTTTGGGTGTTGACTTTGAAATTAAGAACAGTCTAACAATAGACAGGGGAGAGGGGGGAGGGGACAATGGGGAGAAGGGTTTTCAGGAATCACTGTAAAGGACACATGGACAGAACTAAGGGGGAGGAGGGAGGCTGGGGGGAGG
>PVJI01025858.1:0-19792 GCA_004026765.1 Micronycteris hirsuta
GCGACACTCAGCCTCCTCTGCAGCCCCGCCTCCGGCCGTGAAGTAGCCGGGGTCACACTGGTACCGCACTCTGGCCTTCACTTGGAATGTTCTCTGCGTTGTGGAGTAATTCCCATGGTGCAAGTCGGGAGCCAGGCACGTCTCTAGCAGAAAGTACAAGTATTGATGTTACGGACTTCGCCACTAAGCTTGGAATAGCAAAAACAAATCTCCCAATGAATTGTCGCTGAATCTGAAGAGTATATGGAGGAATCAACCCCTGGAGAAAATGGAATGGAGGCCAAGTTTGCTTTGCCTCTCGGTTCCCCTTTTTTCTCACACACCTTGTGTCCTAGCTCCATCCATCTTCTTGCAATTGGAGTCTAGTGTGTTTGACAAAAGACCAAGTTCAACAGAAGGCTCAACAATTTTTGATCATGTGCCATTTGTGGATTTGTATAAATTAAACAACAGCATACTAGCAAAGTATGCACATTCAAATTATTGCATCATTTTATATCTGAGATTAGTCTACAATCTAGAACAATGTACATTGTCTCAGTGTCTTCTCTAGAAGAGGAAATAGTAATTTATATACATTGCAAGACACGGGTTTATGAAGGTGTTTTCCTTTTATTCAACTGCAATTTTTTTTGAAGATTTTATTTATTTATTTCTTAGAGAGAGGGGAGGGAGAGAGAGAGGGAGAGAAACATCAAAGTGTGGTTGACTCATCATTTATTTTTTTAAATTTTGTAAGATTTTATTTATTTATTTTTAGAGAGATGGGAAAGGAGGGAGAAAGAGAGAGAGAGAAACAACAATGTGTGAGGTACATGGATCAATTGCCTCTCACATGCCCGCAACTGGGGACCTGGCCCAGAACCCAGGCACGTGCCCTGACTGGGAATCAAACCAGCGACCTTTTGGCTCATAGGCCGGTGCTCAGTCCACTGAGCCACACCAGCCAGGGCTCCACTTCAACTTTTTTTATTATTAGTATAAAGTGAGGACAGCTGGATTGGGGGTGTGGTAGGAGCTGAGAACCTTGCATGAAGGCAACACCTGGCATTTGAGAAAAAACAATAGGATAACCTCTGACAGTTGCAGACATAATGAAAATCCGATTACGTTCAATAAAAGCACCCATCCATATATGAAAGTAGGAGCCACATAAGCATTTCTTGTCGGGTTCGGGAGATGATCGGTCGGCACTTACCCTGTTCCTTCCCACAGGCCGGCAGAGAAGACCATCCGTCAGCGAGGCATCGCACCACTTCTTCGTCCCGGCCGCCCGGGGTCTTGTATCCCGAGCTGCAACGGTAATGCATGCTCTCTTGAACTGTATACAACAGTTTTGCCTCGGAGATGTGACCATTGATGAGGTCAGGCTTCGTGCATTTTTCTATGGGAAAAAGTAGTTCTTGGCTTGACTTTGTGAAATTAAGCTTGTCTTCTACTCAGTCACAAAATGGAGGCAAAAGTTTAAAATTACCCTTGGAATTTTAAGGAGAAAACTGTTCACTCTACAATCCTTGATTTCATTTAATTTTGGAAATAACCTGCAGGTTCTACATCTGCAGAATAACCTGCAGAATTTATTTAAAAACTGATTCAGTTTGACAGTATTATTCTTTAGTTCTGATAGTCACCCCTCCCTCTCCCACACCTACTTTTAGAAAATGTATCCAGAGTGAAGGGCTCGATATATGAATGGCAAATGAAAAGGGATTTTTTTGGATTTACTTCCCACTCTTTCACTGTGTTGGAGGATTTTTAGCATCATTAACTACTTCATGGATCTTTGACAATTCTGCACACATCAGCACTTGCCCAGTTTTGCATTAGTACTTAAAGTAACTCCAGTGTGTCTCTGCTCCTTGCAATGTGATGAATACTAATTTCAGTAATTATTTTGATTTTCTTCACAGGGAATTATTAGCAAATTAAAAAGTAACATTTTAAGGAGAAACGTTATTTCAGAATACGCCTTCATTTGGGGAGAAAAAAAGACAGTGGACCAGTCCTTTCGCCGTTACCTGCCAAAAGGACTCACCCTCATTTTGGCCCCTTCTATGTGTCACCAAACGGACACGCGGGGGGACTTACTGAAGCACCAGGGCTCCGGGGACCAGCCCTCGGCTGTGCACACCGTTTTGTCCTCTTGCTTCCCTGACAGCGTTGTGTGACCCGCCAAGCAAGAAAATGACAATTTTTGGTTTACACTCATTGGAAAGTAGTAACTTTCAAAAGTATAGTAATATAAGGCAATCCTCCCATTTTTCACACGTGGAAGACCACAGGGCTTCTCTGAAATGAGAAAAAAAAATCAAGCTGGACACCAAGGAACGGATCGAAGACCATGAACTTGGGGCCAGGCAACAAGATGTCCACTTCAAAGTGTTTTTTGCAGACACAGTGACTAGTACCTATTTTTGTGACCTCGATTTTGTAGTTCTGTGACAGTCCTCTCCAATCGGACTTACCCCGCAAGCAGCCTGAACACTGGACAAACAGACGGAAACTTTATGAGCCCCAGCTTCATAAAGCAGTGCTTTCTACTAGAACATCACCCAAGCCACGCGTGATTTGAGGGTTGCTTGTAGCCATATTGATAAAAGGGACAAAGTTAACTTCAATAATAGGTTTTATTTGCCCCTGTGTGTTAAAAATATTTTTCATTCTTTTTTTTCTGACTAAGTCTGTGTGGCTATGAGTCTTGACAGAGAGAGCACGCCCCAGACAGGACCAGCCGCACCTCAAGAGCCGTGAGTGGCCCTGGCCAGCATTCCGGGCAGCAGAGGTTAGGACAGGTGAAGTTCAACTTCAGGTACATAAACCTGGGATCGGAGCACGTAAACCTGGGATCATGGTCGCTGTCTTCAGGTGGCTGACATCTTTTGTTTGTGCAAAAGAAGACTTTAACCATATAATAATTAGAACATGCTGGAATATTGCAATGTTTTCATGATATATCTACTGCCCAGTCTGCCCTCGTGCGGAGACCCGCTCTCTGTGAACTCACCTCCCCGCAACTCAGGGAGGGCCCTGTTGGGGCCGCTGTTGGCCCATGTCTCAGACCTTCCCAAGGGACACATGGGAGAGTGACGGAATGCACTCAGTTCGTAGCCCCACCGATGAGCTTCCCTCCGCCCTACAATTTTCATGATATATCTAATAGACAACTATATCAGCTGGCTTTGCTACCTTGATTTAGACAGAAAAATAAAACCAAAGGAAAGCACTCATGCAAATGTTATCTTATCATGGAATTAAATGTATAAAAATAGGATGTGTTCTATTTATTTCACTTACATAATTTTCATGGCAGACCCTCTTTTTGATAGAAAATGTGTACTAAACTATTCAATTGAAAACAATTATAATCTCTTTGGATATTTTATTTCAACCAATTCCCTCTAGGGTTTACTTTAGAAAAGTCCCCTCGCTGGGCTTTCCTCCTTTGCCTTCCCAGACTGTCTGACATGGAATTACCTGCCGGGTTTCTTATCTCCACAGCCTCCTGACACGGTCAGCCCGTCCCTGCGCCTCACCCCACACGAACCTCACACCAGGCCATTGGGCAATAAAGATTGCCTACCGATACGGAGTCAGCAGCGACTGGTTTGTCTAAACAGTCCTCGTTCACAACTGCTGTCCCATGGAATTGTCAACAGGGTCCCTTCCCCTCTCAAGTGTGTCCTCGTTGGCAACACCAGGACAGGGCCCTCCTGCTAATCACTCCTTAGTGGCTTCAATCAGTGAATACACTGGGATGAAAATAAGTTTCAAGAGCCAGAAACCTTCCTGCTGCTTTATGGTTATTCCTCTTACAAATTTCCCACATTCAGCTCCCACTGTACGGACAGAGAATTAGGTTTGGTGAAGCTTTGTGGTGCCAGGAATGGGTCATAACGTGGCGTGGCAGTGAGGGTAGAATACCATTTGGCCACACTGTGAGCCTGAAACCCCTTTAAAATATTTAGATCTCGTTCTCCTGGGCCCTAAATCCTTGAGATACCAAGGGTTTTGGGTCTTGTTCCATTTTTCTAAGTTATGTTGCCATAAGAATAGTTCACTAGTTTTTTCCCAAAGGAACACAATCCACCTAAATAACAGATTATGGTTATAAGAAGTATGTTTTTATAAAATTGATACAGAAAAATGAAAGCCTATATTAAAAGCATAAGTTAAATGAGTATTAGAATTTCTTTGGATAATTTTGAGAGAATAAAGAATATGAAAAATTAATTTTACCTTCTGCATAGAGTTCTCCTGAGATGATTAATATGATAATAAAAGCAAAGTCTTTCGACCTCATCTTCAATGGTGCACTTAACAAAGATTTTTAACAATTTGAAAGCCCTAGGGACTCCTCATTAAGTACATAATACTTCTCTGCAAGAAAAAGTTAATTATTTACAACATCCGTCTAAGTCTTTGGGAAACAAGCCTAATCGTTCAGCTAAAATACTTTCGAATAATACTTAAATAACGGAACTAAGTTCATTGACAAGCCTTTTCATGCCAGAATTCAACGAGACCATGATAACCAATAACGGAAACAAGAGCAGCAGCACAAATAATTAACCCAGGCTAACAAACTGGCTAAATTTTCACCTGGAGTCCCTATTAGAAGTCCAGAGTAAAGTTCACTGCTGATTTCTCTACCGCCTTTGATCAAACGGGAAGGAGAACTTCAGGGCAGGAGATAATGAACAGCTGTTAAAATAAGGTCCTGTCTCGGTCACACAGTTTTCAGAGAAAAATGACCTCAATCATCTTAAGCAATGAGAGAACAATGTTACTGACCATAACAGCTAATTCCAGAGGGTTTGTGTGTGTTCAGTGGCAGGTGTGCTGTGTTATCAGTGTCCTGGGTGCCCACCAGGCACCAAAGTCACGTTCACCTCTTGTGCAGCGAGAAGTGAAAAACTAGATGAAAATGGCCTCCCTTGGTAGCCTGACGCATTCTGATGGGTTTTAGTTTAAGCCACAAAATAATAATGCTGTCTGGGGGTGGGCGGGGCGGGGGAAGAGGTAGCATGATTTCAGTTTTGTAACTTTTTGAAAAGCACAGCTCATTCGGAGAAAAGTGCAGATCCCATAATTTCACAGGTCAGTGGGTCCTCACACCGACCTTCCATGAAACCAGCACCCAGAACAGGAGACAGAAGGAAGACAGCCCAGCGTTTCCCTCCAAGCCACCGCAGGGGGCCACCCTGGAACACCCTCTTGCCTTCTGGCAGCTTAGATGGGTTTCACTGGTTTATCTACATAAACAAAACCATATCGCATTTTCTTTCTGGCATCTTTTGTTTAACCTTTTGTCTGTGAGATCCATCCATTCCTTGGGCTGCGGTAGACGGTTCCTTCTCTGAGTGGCATTTCGTTCTGTTCCTACGCCACAAGTTGCCTATTTATGTGACTCTTCGCAGACATTCAGGTGACTTCCAGTTTAGGGAAATAATATGGCCTCTGCTCATTTTCAATGATTTTTTTTTAATTTTAAAATTGTCAGTCAATTCCACCAGTGAGATAGGGCAAGCGGTGAAACCACTGCACCAGCTGAGGGCTGCAAGGACTATCGGGAGGTAGGAAGAGCAACTCACAATGGATTTAAGGCTTAGACACCAGCAGACACAAGCTGGAGCCAACAGGTGGCTGACCTCACCCTGCAGGAGCCCCTGGCCCAGCGACTGCCAACCTTGTCCATCTCGTGGCGCACGTCAGCTAATGACCAAAATTCTGCAGCACACCAGAAAACTATACTTTTTGCTGATTTCACAGAAAACAGGTATAATTTTGCTTAATTCACAAAAAAAATATAATAATAGTAATTATCCACCCCTTGTGCTCCAAAGTGACTTTAAAAAAAGCAGGTGCCTATCCTTGTATATAAGGATTTATGGTACCCAGAATTAACCAGTCAGACACGACCTCACTATGCAACAAGATGACCGATATGAGGCAGCTCTATTCTATGACCTATATATTTATGGTTCAAGACACAGCATTCACACCAGATGGCTGTTGTGCTGGCTGCTGTCATTTTTTTATTTGTCAGAATAAGGGAAAAGAGATCAGTGTCCATGACTATTTAGTCAGGTGTGGCACGTTTTACAGATTCTTGCGGCACACTGGTTGAAAATCACTGCGCAGGCCTCATTTCACACTCACTGTAATACATGAGCACCCTAAACAACACCCCTTCCCCACACCCCTGTGACAGGAAACAGAAGCCCGTATAAGGACACAGCGTGGCCAACGGGCTCTTCCGAGATGTCTCCGCCCCTTTCCTGGGAAACTCCTGAGCATTTCTCCCCTTAGCGAATAATCGAACGCCCCAGCCCTCAGTTAAAGGAGCCTCAGTAAAGAAGTGAATCCCTCTAAGGAGGGAGGGGCTGCCTGCTGGTGGAGGAGCCCACTCTCTGTCCTACTGCTTCACTGATGAACTCTCTTTTTCTTTAAACTCTATGCTGGTTCATTTTTTAATTCTTTCCTGTCCGAAGCCAGGAACCCACAGTGGGCCGTGGACCTTCAGGTCCCAGGACCCAGAATGCTTGTATCACCTGGAATCTACTATGAACACTTTACACTTTTAAATCACGTATTTAACCACCTCTCCATCCATTTGTTTGGATGCGCTTTAAAGCAAATTGCAGTTACCTGTGCATGCCCCTCTAAATGATTAAGCAAACATATCACTAACTTGGACTGACTGTTTTTTACAGATTATTCTTTGGATATCAAATGTACAAAGAAATGAAGAGATTTTTTTAAGGTTTTATTTTATTTATTTTTAGAGAGAGAGGAAGGGAAGAGGGAGAGAAACATCAATGTGTGGTTGTCTCTCATGCACTCCCTAATGGGGACCTGGCCATCAAGCCAGGCATGTGTCCTACCTGGGATTCGAACTGGCAACCCTTTGGTTCATAGGCCTGTGCTCAATCCACTGAGCTACACCAGCCAAGGCTGAAATGCACAGCTTTTTCAGTGTACCTTCTATGCATCTTGAATAATGCACACAGCCATAGATCGCAACCCCCTACCAATTACTGTCGACCCTGAAAATTCCATGTGCTCTTTCCCAGGCAAAACCCTTCTCTCCACCCCCCTCCAGGCACCCAGGGTTCCAATTTCTGCACCAATCACATCACCTGCCCGTTCTAGGACCTCATAGACATGGAAAGACACAAGCGCTCGTTTGTGTGAGTCTTCTTTCACTCAGTGTAACGTTTGGGACGTATCCGTGTCGTTGTGAGTATGAGTCTTCGCCCTTTTTATCGCTCCAGCATTTTCAAAAACACGCAGTGACCTTGGAGAGTGCTGATGTTGAAGAGGCTTGTCAAAGGTCACAAAACCAGTAAATGCTAGAGCCAGGATTCAAAGAAAAGTCATTTTTTAAGAAGTAAAATATATAGAGGCATCAAAATTAAATATCTAACTTTTTAATCAGTTCAAAGTTACTACCATTTACTAATTTTAGTAACTATAGAATGTATATTGCATCTAGAAATCTAATGAAATGAGCAAGTATATTTAACTTTTCAAAAATTACATCTGGAAAAATCTTTTCTTTCGGGTAAGAACAAAGGTAAGCAACACAATTTTTAAGTGTTTATTTTTTAAAATCAATCTCTTTACCTGGTACAAATGTCAAAGGGCATAAAGTAAAAAGTTGTCACTGTCACTCACTTGTCTCCCGGCCACCCAGTCCCACTCCCTAGAAGGCAAAATAATGCCCTCAGCGCCATTTGTACTTCCTCAGAGCCGTCCAGGTGCACACAAGCAAATCTGCACCTGCTACCTCATTGCTTTTCTAATTAGCAGTGCATCCTGCAGATGGCTCCACAGCGGTGTGCAGACGGTCCCTCCTCTCCTGATCAGCAACGTCGTCCAGAGTACGGACATACAATTTAAATCAAGTTCATGACTGTCGGATAATAAAGTCACTACAATGGCTGCAATATCTAGCCCTGCACACGTCTCCTTGCAAGTGTGGATATCCAGTAGAATAAATCCCCAGAATTTAATGTGCATTTATAATACAGATCAATATTGCTAGACTTTTGCAATGGGAATTATGCCAATTAGCTCTCTGAGTAACACAAGAGGATGTTTCCCCACAGTCCTGACACCTCATGTTTGCAGTGTGGTGAGTACAAACAGCATCTTGGTATAATTTAAATTTCTCATACAAGTGAGATTGAAGAATTTGACATGGATTTGAAAGGCATTTTAACTTTATTTTTGTGCATGTTCTAGCTTCATTTTTCTGCTAAACTGTTGGCTTTCTCTTATACACTTGTAGAAATTTTTTATACACTCAGGAAAATGTAATGGGTGTGTGATTGTGAGTTGCGTTATTTTTTTCTTGGTGTGCTTCTTATCTTGCAAGTTTGTTAGGGTAGATTTTGCAACTTAATTCATCTTGAAGATTTTTGGATGTGTGCCCATTAAAATCACTCCAAAGTTGTTTTTAAAAATATCACCTCGTTTCTTATAGTACTTCTTTGGTTGAACTGTATCATCGATGAATATAAAATAAACCTTCGTGAATGGCGTCACTGAAGTCCACTGCTCATTTGTCCCCAGAGGTGCCATGCGGCTCCAATTATTTATCAAATCGTTCATTTTTTATCGCCACTGACCTGAATTTCCGCTTTTCTCCTATGCCAGACTCCAGCGTAACTTTCAGGTCTACTTCTAGATTCTGTGTTCGGTACTTACTCTGTGGTCACGACCTCAGCCCCAAACTTCTCCCTACCGCCACCGCAGGGCACACGCGAGCATCTGGGAAGTCCCATCCTCCCTCTTTAGTCTTCTTTCTCGGAGATGTCCTGTCTGGTTTTGCCTCTGCCTAAATTTACTGGAGTTCTCCTTCTCTACCTACCACTTTTTCACCGCACCAACAATCAAGGACTGGTCGAACCATATAAAATTAAAAGCAGGCTTATGAGGACCCTTAGCTAATAGCAACAAGCAATCTAAAAGATAGTATTTTTTTTAATGAGTGTTCTTAAAATACCAGGCTTTCATTGCTAAGAACAAATATTATAAGCTCTAGAGAGAATAAATCTTGAAACACGATCACCCACCCATGGAGAAAAATCTGATGATTTATAACACAGATTGCACAGTGTGAATTTTTTCCTCTCGAGATGAAGCCAAACTATGGTATAAATATGTAACAAGCTGAGTTAGGGATATACAGATAAAAATGTCCAAGAATGTGAAAGCACAGGCTTTATTTGCAAAAAGCATAGCTCTGCAATAGTATTCATTTGTACATTTTAAACTAAATTTAAGATGACACTATGGTCAGAAGGACATCTACTGGACATTCGGGTTATTACAGTTAAGAAGACAGTTACCGTATTTTTCAGACTATAAGACACACCTGACCACAAGACACGCCTAGGTTTTAGAGGAAAATAGGGGGAAGAATTTTGAAGCAAAAAATGTGGTAAAATATTTAACAACATAAATAACATAATATTTCACCAATGTAAATGTAAACAGCCAAGTAAGCTACATTCAGACTATAAGATGCACCCCCATTTTCCTCCCAAACTTGGGGGGAAGTGTGTCTTATAGTCTGAAAAATACGGTAAGTTGAAACTCACCTCACTTCACTTTCCAAAAACTCACCTAAAATAAAACTAGCTTCCAGTTAACTTAGATGTCTTCTTTACTGTAATGTGACCACTGTAGAAAATAGCTTCTTTTACGTAATAAACTAAAATAGTAAAAGGCTCAATCAACCTCTCACCCAGCCCTGCCAGCCACCAACACACACACAGGGACGCCTTTTAGCTTTTAGGAAGGCTTGGAATCCTGATGTGGGTTTAGCACATACAATTAGGAGAAATATTCTCCATACCAAAATAGGCAATTATGACCTTGGCTGGTGTGGCTCAGTGGATTTGTAACCGGGTGCAGCCAGGGGACACCCAAATAGGGATTTGTAATGGGGTCCAGAACTCAGAGTGTCCAGGAAATATTTTAAAAATATGGGATGTCCTCACCCCCGCAGGTCTGAACTGGGGGATGGGACACAGGGAGCAGGGCCATTGAGAGCTGTTTTGCATAGCAGCAGTTTTGCGACTAACCTCTGGCATGGTCATTTAGCATAACTTTTAACTGGTTTCATGATATGTTAAATAGCTGTGGCCATGCTTTCAGACAGGGAGATGGTGGTGACTTCCACCCAGGATGTAGCTGGGAAGCAGCTGCCCCTGGTTACATCGCCTGCGTGAGAGCTTGGAGATGACTGGCTCCACACCACAGGGCCATGCCTGCCTGGGCTTATTACAGCAGCTCAGAAACGCTGGGAAAATACGGGAATGCTGGCCGGTGTAACTGACTGTGGAGGTATCAGAAACGGGGCTGCAGAGGAAGACTGGCGCTGGGATTTAAACCCAGGCGGGGCAGCCATGCTAGAAGGGACCACGTGGCTTTGGGCAGGAAAGGGAGAACCCCATGGCTCTGGGGCTCCCTTCGCCACCGCAGCTCAGGACGCTGGAAAGCAAGATGTAGCAGCAACACAGAGCTGTTAGCAGTTTGGAAGAATGCAGGAGAGACGCTGCGGGAAGAAAAGGGGTGATGCTGGTGGGCCAGAAGGCACCACATGGGTTTGGGTTGAGAACTGGAGATCCTGGTGACGCAGCTGTTGGTGCTGGAACTGCGGGAGGCCTGCCAGCCGAGCACGGGTTACTGGGAAGAACGAGGGCACCCTGAGCCACAGGCTTCTATGTCTCTTCCTGAGATATGGCACCCCAGACTGGGCAAAGGGGGGAAGGAAGGACTGTGTGCATTTGTGGATGTTTTAAGGGATTTTAGGATTTTAATGAAGACATTAAGGCATTACTCTTAAGTCTGTATAACTTTTGAATAAATAATTCCTTTCCTTTTCACCAATTTCTAACTTTGAGAGCTATAATTCCCCGGCAGCACAGGCAAGCCTAGTACAGGGGGACCCCGGGAAAAGGGGGAGCCCATTCATAGTATTTTGCCCCCCACCCCTGGGTCTGGTCTGTAACAGATTGAGCACCAGCCTGCAAACCAAAGGGGCACCGGTTTGATTGTCAGGGCACAGGCCTGGGTTGCCAGCTCGGTTCCCAGCAGAGGGCACAGGAGAGGCAACCACACATTGATGTTTCTCTCCTTCCCCCTCTCTAAAAATAAATAAAAATCTCTAAAAAAATAAATAAAAATAGACTATTATGTAAAATTTTGAGCCTTTTAAGGCTGAATTTCAACAGCACAACTTTGAACGGCAGGAAGCCATCTTCTCCTGTGTGCAACTTTGCAGAACAAGTCCCGTGCGAGTGCTGCCTGGTGACATCACCTCGGGGGAAAGTAACACAGTTTATGCTGGTTGCTGACATCTCAGCAGCAGAACTACGCCGTAAACAGACTGTCTGTGCTAACATTGTGTTTAATGAAAGCGGAAAACAAAGCCCTTCAGAGATTCCATAAAAAAACCAAAAAACAGTGTTTGGAAAATACTATCAAGTTTCTAAAACGCTTTATTGGAAGGGAAAAAAAAAAAAAAAGACAGCAATACCAAAATTTATCCAGTTTAATTTCAATACACTTTTTAATATACCAATGATTTTTCCATTTTAACCAAACGGCAGGAAATTTCAGAGTAGTTACACACAATCCTTTTCTAAAAAATTATTAAATGAAGCAGTTACATGGTTTCACCATTTTCAGCTACTGCTGATTTTGTGCTACAAACTTTTAGGGCTTCCGTTCATTTATGGACAGACTTTAGGATCCCATCAGATTTCAAACAGTCGCTGGAATCAGGCTTCCGCCCTGGAGGCACCCAGGCTCAGTGCTGATAACCGTGACCCCTAAGTACAGAAAACCAGTTTCCACGCAGAATCATCTCGGGGCCGTGGCGCGTGGCCAGATGACAAGTTCCCATCCTACGCGATGCCGTGGGCTTCCCCGGTCACAGGGGAACCCCGATGGGTTCGAAGGGAGGGTCTGCAGTGTTTGGTCTCCCGGGGGGCTCGCTGCCTGTCGGGGCGGTCCAGTCACAGTCAGTCACGGAGAAGATGGGGATGCTGTCGGTCAGCTTCCGGGAGTATTTTACCCTCTGAGCGCTGTGAGTTGGCAGAATCCTAAACTTCCAACCTTGGTGTCAGAAAAACACCTCAATTTATGTACAAGACAGAGCTAACAAAGGATTCCATTGCCTTTAGGGATAGGACGATGTTCAAACTAACAATGTTTTCAGGTAACAGACATAAATGTTTTAATCATTTTAGGAACATTAGTTCTTTGAATGCATAAAGCTGTTAATAAAAGAAACAATGACATGTGTAAACAGTTTATTTGGTATATAAATTTTTTAATTTTAACACAAAAGCAGATTTTAGAAGTTCTACAAAAAAAAGCCAGACACTTTACACACTCATGACCAGCTCTCGCGGGCCTTCCCACCGTGCACAGGAAGGTCGGCATCTGCTAGTGCGGAATGCCGAGCGTGTCCAGCACCATCTGAATGGCGTGCAGGGGGTTTGTGATTTCTTCCACGGTGTCCCGTCTCAAAGCCCAGTCCGGTTTAAGCCTGCGGAAACAATAAGGGTCTTACATTACTCCAGTTCTTCTCTCGGAACAGCCTTCGCCCTGTGTCTAAACTAAGACCAGGCTGCTCCTGAGGCCACTGCTGCCCTGACATCAGGCTCTGACGTTACTAAGGCCGTCCTCCAGACAGGTGACCCTGGCCCTATGACAGCCAACCACAGGCCACTTAGCCCCCCGCTGCTGCCGCTGGTCGTTCACCAAACCCCGCACTCCGTGCTTCATAAACACAGGTCTTGGTCTTCTCTGGTCTTCTCGGGCCCGTCACCGTTCTCAGCAGCTCCAACAACCCACCTGCCACTGTGCCCTTCCCTTCTGTCCCACCTCAGCCCGCCCCTGCGCACACCGTCAAGGGCGCACTGTCACCAGAAGGGGCACCACCCAACATCTGCACGGAGCCTCCCGCCCCCACCACCGCTCTGCGCCACCTCTCACCTGACGCGCCCCCCCCACACCAAGTCCCCCACCCATGGGTGTCCCTGCACCATCAACCACTGGACGGCTGCCCGGTCCCCTCCTGGTCCAGCTCAGGCCCAGCAGCTCAACCCCTTTGCTAACGCCACTGACGCCAATCCCTCTCTCCTACCGAGCCACCTGGAAAGTCCTGCTGGGACTCCGAGGTGAACCTGACACCCGCCCCCTCCATTCCTGCGCGGCTGCACGTTGCTGAGCGAAACCGCAGAGCCTGCTGACCGAGTGCCCGCTGATCACTGCAAGGGCAGATGGACCTTGAAACCGCCCGGACGCTCACACCCTGCCCGGCCTGCTTCTGCGCCGGTGTTCAGAGCTCAGAGTTCAGAGGTCAGAGTCCCGTCCTCCCCTGAGAACACGGCGCCCACAAGCCCCTACCACTACACACGCCGCCAACTTCTGGCCGTGCCTGTTACAAACACAGGTGCCTGTCAGCTGGGGAGGGGGCGAGGCCAGTGTGGAATGGCCGCCACGGCGGACACTCTCAGGACACGGAACGGTTCTCGCTCCACAGCATGAAGCCTAACAAGAGCCAGCCACAGAGGCGACGTGCTGCCGGATTCCCTCTACGTGCCGACGTGGAGAAGGCAAAAATGAAGGCCCTGAAATCACTCGAGTGCTGCTGCAGGGTCACAGGGACCCTGGTGTGAGACAAACATTTCACCTCAGTGGCAGAGGCTGCGCCACTTGCCGAAACTCATCTGTTTTGCACGCCCACGTGAAGGGCATATTTACACTACAGCGAGTTCCACCTCAGGAACCTGAGTGTGCCAAAAGAAAGAAACCAGTCACATGCCAGTACCCATTTTTAAAACATGATCACTATTCCATTTCACCAAGTCCTTCAACAGAAACCCTACGCAGAACGGCCTCCGCGGACCAACTTCGACCCAGCAGACACTCTGCCAGGCTGCAGGGCCCACGTCCTGGCCCCTGGTGGCCACTGACTGTGACGAGGACAAGTGACAGAAGCTGACCGCACGCCACCCAGGTGAGGAGGAAAGGGCCCAGAGTGGCTTCCCCAGCACTGGGCAACCGGTGACATTTCCCTTCGGTGTCACTGAAAACTCAGGACTCTCCGTACTGCGTCGGCCACACTCACCTGTACCTGCCCCACATCAGCAGCGGCTCCCTCCGCGCCCCACCCCCCACCCCGCCTAACTGACCTCTCAGCAGCATCTCCCCCTGACGGGGACACCACGGTCCTCAGAATGCCCTCCTCCCGATTAGCCCGTCCCTGTAGCTCATGGCTGGCTCTGCCCCCTTCTGACCTCTGGGGGACTTGGGGTCCCCTCGAGATGCCGCTGGGGACTTTCATTTCTGTGAATTCTCTTCCCCCAAGGTGATTCCTGAACCTCCTGGACCCCGATGTACATCCCTAGGCTGATTCTTCTGCCCAGAGCCACAGACCCAACTTCCCACAGCGACGGTTCCTGCTTCGTTATTCACGGAGATTCTCCCCTGCGATTCAGCAGCTTCTCTTCCTGTCCATCTGTTGCTTCTCCATCGTCACACCCACACGTTGTCTGTGGTCGCTTCTCAACAAGCGTCTGCTGAGTGCACGGCGACCAGTGACACGGATCTACAGAACACCCCCCCCAACCCCCCCACCCCACCCCCCACTTACCTTGAAACTACTCTGGTTCTTACGGGCGTCTCGGGAATGATGGGAATGCTGAGAGAAGCAATCTTATTTTGTTTAAAAGGTGTTCTTCCGGTGTTTATCCTGTGCTTACGAGCTGTGAGTTTGTAGATGCTGTAAACACAGTCGACAACTTTGGGCCTACTCCGGACATCCTGAAAAAGAAAAGACACACTGACTGGAACCGGTGAGAAGCAAACTTTGCAGTCCATCTGTGCTACCGACCTCAACCCCAATAAACAGACGCTACGCAGTGAACTCGTGAGTGTTTAACGATCAAAAACCAAGCCTCAAATTTCAGAAGTTAGACTGGTTTGAATTATAAACTCATGTGTAAGACAATGATAAGGAAGGAACATATTCAAAAACCGTACACCTACTCGCAAGCAGAAAGGCAAGTATTGGAGTCAACGGCCATCATGCTCAGTCACCAAGCTTGTGAATTTACCGCTTCAGAGCTGCCAGGGACGTGGCCCTCCGCCAGGCACAGCCTGGCGCTTGGACCACTACCTCCCTACGCTCGCTCCACAGCCCCCATCCAACGTGCTCCCGAACGCATCCCGCGACCGGCAGCCAGAGAGACGTGAAAATGTAAACCGACGGGGCGGGACTCACGGAGGCGCGGCTCGTTGCCTTCAGTAAGACCGCCAACAAGCAGCAAGTCCTGGTGAAGATGCTCCTGCTCTTGGCCGCGACTTTGTCGCCGGGCTTTTCCCGGTACATGTGCAGCAGCTCCAGCAGCGTGTCCACGGAGGCCTCCGCGTCGTAGACGGCCGGCGTCGTCGTCTCGTACTGGAAGGGAACACAAGGGACTGAAGGTTACGGTAACCACGTGTATTCTTAGGAACAACCGGACAAAAAAAATATATTCTTAGAGCTGGATTTTTGGAACACACGCGGCAAGTGCAAACGACCCACTAAAAGGGCTTTTTGGCATTACTCCCAACTCTGAACCCGTCTCACAGCATATCTGCGTTTTAACTTCGCTCTTCCCTACCCACTTTAAACCTCCACACAGAATGAGCCAAATCCGAAACCTGACGCAAAGCCCTGAGGTCGGTAGAAACAAGCCTGCAGTGAGCGCCTCCTGTGCGCGCCGAGTGGCCGCAGGGCCTGCCCGTGACCGAGGCACGTCTGGTGGCTACCCTGCTGCAGCTGCAGCAGGGGGAGGTGAGCTGCTGCAAAGTAAGTGCGCCACACCGTAGTAAGTCCGGAATACATGTTTCATGCCTCAGTTTGTAATGGCGCCATTGCACTCATTTTGAAATGTGCACAGTAAGAAACAATGCTGAAGACAGGGAGACGGAAATAACAGCAAAGCCAGAGGGACAGTCACATCCTGATTCATTCGACCCTCCCCATGACCCTGAAGCAGGGACGCCGCCACGCCCACTTCACAGACACAGCAGACCCTGTACAGGGACTCGGAGAAAGCTGCAGAGCTGGGGTTCGAACCCGGGCAGTTGGCAGCGACGTTCGGGATCCTGACCTCCCCTCCTCTCTAAGTACAGGGCGAAATGCTTGGAGCTGGGGTGGAGGGGCTGGGTGGGGACGGCAAGCCCGTCACCTCATTGCCGTCGGCTGCGTGCGCTAGAGTTCAGTGCAGATTCTGCTGCCAGTCCAAACCCCAGACTTCAGTGCCGGCAGGTGGAGTATCACAGGGTGACTACATCACAGCCACACCTCCGTCACATTTTGCTGCACATGCACACAGGGGGTTCCCCTACTTTGATGCAGTACATGGAGAAGAGCCCCAGTCCAGCGGCAGACAGACAGGGGTCCAAGTTCAGCTCCATGGCTCGACACACTTGAGCGCCCAGCTAAGGGACTTAAGTAAAAATTGTTCCTTCCTTCTCATTAAAATGGGAATAGTGCTGTGAAGTGCCTTAGAGGTACTAGTTCTCAATAAATAAGTCCTCAATCAATGCTACTAATCACCGTTACTGATACTATAAAGACAGAAGAAATGAAACCATAAAGTATTAGTGCTTCTTCAGCATCGTGCTAACAGATGAAATGCCTTTCCCCCGCTGAGACTCCTGCACATAAAGGAATTTTAACTTGGGACCCGAGTTCTAGGGATGAGCAAACAGAAACCTGCTTTGCCGAGCCAGACTTCCGGACCTGGAAGGTTCCGTGGCCAGAACAGAAACCTACCTTGGCCACATTAAGCAGGACCTGCACAGCGTAGCTGATGACATCCATGCAAGGGACGCTGCGGTTACAGCTCCGGATCAGGACGAACACCTTCGAGATGGCCCCGCTCTGGGCCATGCTCTCACAGCAGCGCGGGGACAGCCTGGTGACGACCTCTGAAAGGGAAGACGGAGCCGTAAGCTTGCGGCGACAGCGCGAGCCCTCGCGAACACGGTGGCTCCGCGCACGCTTTGTGCAGCCTGCTGAGCGCGCATCTGCCACCTCCCACAGGCACGGCGGGAACACACGACGGACCCAGGTGCTTCAGAGCCTCGAGGACGGCGGACAGGTGCCTGTAGGTCAGCAGGCAGTGCAGGGCGAGGGCAGCTCTCCGGCACAGCTTGTTCTCCTCCCGAGCCTCCCCGTTCGCCGCCTGGAGACTTCTGCGCACGGCCTTCATTCTGACGCAGTCGCTCCTCTTCCTCCAGGAGTAGCCCCTCCACAGCGCCTGCGGGAGGAGCAGACGGCCATTCGGAGACTGCCGCCCGACGCGCGGGGCGTCTGTCTGCACTTACGTCCACGAAGTGAACGTGTTCACTGAATGCGTGTGACGTGAGCAGGCACTTGGCAGCTAAAACCTCGTTTCAGCTTCTAAGAAACAGCTAAATCTATTTTTCTAAAAAGAAATACATTCATATTCCTGTATATAAACTGAAGTTCATTTCTTGACCAAAGATACTTAACCTCTATTCAAACTGCTAATACGCTTTTCATCTCTCAAACATAAATTTCCTCCAGGAAACCTGGATAAATTAAAAACGGGTGTAGCGATGAAGTTGTGGTAGCTTGGTATGTATGACTCATTCTATTGGCCAGTCTCAGGTTTTTAAAATGTATGTGACTGTTCTCAAACTGTTAGGTTTCATATAAATGAATTGCCAGCCGAAGTCCTGAACTAAACTCATAACCGTTTCGGTCACCTGCATTTTAACGACCCCGTTCCTAACTCTCTCCTGCTTTCTCTGGAGGAGGAAGCGGCGTACAGCCTTCTGGATCACCGACGCAGCCCGGTGCTGCTGCCTCTGGTGTTCTTGAACTTCGCGGTTTATGTCTATGACGCTATGACATATCTGCATCAGCCTCTTCAGCTGCAATCTGGCTCGAAACCACCTCTGTTTGAAACATATGAGGATTTTATCTTAGTTTTTAAAAAGTTAACAAGTGCATATACACACATGTACCTAATGAAACAGACCGTTCACTTCAAATAGAACACCGAAACCGCCAGTCAGCCCCCATCAGGGGCATCGCTCCCGGCCTGGCCGCGAACTGTCCAGCCGTGCCGGAGCGGGGGTGCGTCTCATTTGGCCCCGACAGCCCCCCGCCCACAAGTTCTGAGAGTTTCATCATGCTGCACGCGTCATTCTGCAACGCATGTCGTCACTCGGTATTTTATGTGCAATATGCTGGCACATACAAACAGGATTCGTATCCAGAACATATACAGAACTCCAATAAAGCACAAAAAATAAGGATACCCAACATAAAATGGGCAAAGTATACATTAAAAAACCACAATTAAGAAAGCACACAACACACCGATGAGAATGCAAATCCAAAGCGAGACTGAGATATAATTTGCCATTCATGAAATGGGAAACATCAGAAAACTCCCTCCGCTGGGTGCTGGCGAGGACACAGAGAAGCGGGCCCCCCAGGCTTTGCCAGCAGGCGCATAAACGAGCGCCGCTCCTCCTGAGAGCAAGCCACAGCTTGACTCCCGTGTCGCAAAACACCAACCGCTCCCTAGCCCACCAACTCACCCGGCAGCCTGGCGGCAACAGGCTCCATGTCATGCAATCTTAGCGTGACGTATTTGGACTTTACTTATTAAACATCAGACATTCATAACAAAGTTACACCCCACAGATTCCCTGCAAAGGAGCGCCGACCTGAATGCAGATGACCGAATTAAGATGACTTTTGGCATTTTTCATGGCCAGGTGACATCTATACGCTCTCTGGATTCTGCAAGCACACAGGTGGTGATACGCAGCCGCTGCGAAGTGAAGCCTGAGGCTGGCTCTCTGTTCCTGCACCTAACGGAGGACAGACAGTCATAAACAAATATTCAACTCAAGACGACCAATCAACGTTTACTTCTGTATGAGCTCAGTATCAAATAACATAAATAATTGACTTTTACATATTAAGATGGTCTATGTTTAAGTGTTCAATACCTGCAGTTCTAAGGCGCTCGCTTTAATTTTCTGGAACCTCCGTTTCTGTAGAAACCCTCTCATTCCAGCTTGAATGACGACAGCGCTGCTCCTGATGTGCAAATACGCTCGTCTCTGCCGTCTCGCAGACAGACGGGCTCGCAGGCGAGTCTGCAGGACCACGGCTGCCCTCCTCCACAGCAGGAACTGTCCTCTGGCCTGCCGCGCCCGGAAGCACAGCTGCAGAATGACCGCAGCCCTTCTCTGCTGGACAAACCTTCTCCGACACACGGCCATTCGCAGGAAGGACTGTATTCGCAGGGCAGCCCACGACTCCAAGTCCAAGGTTCCTGTGGCCATTGTCCGAAAAGCATCAGGCATGGTCGCCGCAGCCCTGCTTTGAGAGTGACCCACTGGGGCCCGAAAACCGGCAACCAGATGAACTTCAGAGCAAGTGCAAGGCCCGGCCACCGAGCTCGGGGCAGCTTCCTGTCCAGTCTCAGCTGCACCACAGCGGGAGGCAGGTCGGTCAGCGGTGGCTGCCATCTCTTCCTCGGACGCATTTTCCAGTTCAAGCCTAGCCTCTGTGCCCCGAAATGCAGCCTGAGCGGCCGGCACAGACATCTGGACTGCTGAAGACTGCCTCCTTCCTGCTGTTACGTGGACACGCCACCTACAGTGACCCTGCACAGCAGCAGCTGCACCTCCCTGTGCTGGGCAAGCAGCGTGGGCCCTGTGCACA
>PVJI01025859.1:0-19804 GCA_004026765.1 Micronycteris hirsuta
TCCCTTGTGGTCAGAGAAAATACTTGGTATGATTTCAATTTTCTTGAATTTGTTGAGGCTTGTTTTGTGTCCTATCATATGGTCTATTTTTGAAAATGTTCCATGTGCATTTGAAAAGAATGTATATTTAGCTTCTTTGGGGTGAAGGGCCCTATATATATCAGTTAAGTCCATTTCTTCTAGGGCATTGTTCAATGCCTCAATGTCTTTGCTGATATTTTGTTTAGAGGATCTGTCCATTTCTGACAGTGGGGTGTTGAAGTCCCCTACTATAATTGTGTTGCTATCAATGTCTTTCTTGAAGTCCTCCAAGATTTTCTTTATGTATTTGGGTGCTCCTGTGTTGGGTGCATATATATTTACAATGTTTATGTCTTCTTGGTGTATTCTTCCCTTGAGTATTATGAAGTATCCTTCTGGGTCTCCCTTTATGGCTCTTTTTTTGAAGTCTATTTTGTTTGATATAAGTATTGCTACCCCAGCTCTTTTTTCTTGTCCGTTTGCTTGGAAAACTTGTTTCCAGACCTTCACTTTCAGTCTGTGTAAGTCTTTTGTCCTGAGGTGGGTCTCTTGTAGGCACCATATGTGTGGGTCATGCTTTCTTATCCATTCCACTATTCTATGTCTTTTGATTGGAGCATTTAATCCATTTACGTTTAAGGTTATTATTGATAGGTACTTATTCATTGCCATTTTTTTTGTACCTGTGTTCCTCACTCTCTTTCTTTCCCTTCCTTTCCTTAAATCAGTCCCTTTAGCATCTCTTGCATAGCTGGTTTGGTGGCGGTGTATTCTTTTAGACTTCTTTTGTCTGGGAAGCTCCTTATTTGGCCTTTATCTTGATTGAGAGCCTTGCTGGGTAGAGTAGTCTTGGTTGCAGGCCTCTGGTTCTCATTACTTGGAATATTTCTTGCCATTTCCTTCTGACTTGGAGTGTTTCCATTGAGAAGTCAGCTGCTAACCTTATTGGGGTTCCCTTGTATGTTACTTCCTGCTTCTGCCTCGCTGCCTTTAGGATTCTCTCTTTGTCTTGGAATTTTGCCATTTTAATGATGATGTGTCTTGAAGTGGGCCTGTTAGTGTTCCTTTTAATTGGGACTCTCTGTATTTCCTGGATTTGTGTGGCTTTTTCTCTCATCAGATTAGGGAAGTTTTCCATCATTACTTTTTTGAACAGGTTTTCCATCCCTTGCTGCTCTTCCTCTCCTTCTCGTACCCCTATTATACGAATATTATTACGTTCATGTTGTCCTGCATTTCCCTTAATACCTCTTCATTCTTTCTGAGCCTCTTTTCCTGTTCTTGCTCTTTTTGGGTGCTTTCTTCAACCTTGTCCTCCAGCTCGCTGATCCGATCCTCTGCCTCATCGAGCCTGCTTTTGATTCCTTCTATTATGTTCTTCAGTTCAGATATTGTATTCTTCATTTCCTCTTGGCCCTTGTGAATAGTTTATATTTCCTTTTTCATGTTGACATAGTTTGTAGTGAGTTCATTATAGTTTCCCTGTAGTTTCTGGTAATTTTCTGTGAGTTCATCAAGCTTCTCAAGTTTCTTGAGCTGCCTGATAACATATGCTTTGAACTCAATATCTGATAGTTGGCTTGCCTCTGTTTCATTTATCATTCTTTCTGGGGTTTCCTCCTCTCCTTTCATTTGGGGATTGTTTTTTGTCTTCCCATTGTTTGTGGGATTCTTCTTGCTAGCCTCTGATTCTTAAATTGATCTATCAAGTTCTCTGGAGCAGCGAAGTTAATTTTGTGTCACTGTCTCTGTTTTATGGGCTGACTCTTGTCTGGGTCCCACTCTATTCTCTTCACAATTCCAGGTTTTAATGTCTCACCTGTGGATAAAGAAGAGAGGGGAAGGGAGAAAAAGAAGGAAAAGAAAGCAAAAAAAAGGAAAAAGAAAGATAAAGAAAAAAATAATAGTAAAATAAAATAAAATAAATAATAATAAAAAATAAGAAATAAAAAGAAGAGAAAACTTGGAATACTAAATGAAGGGAAGGTAGAAGGAGTTTAAAAATATAGAAGGACAGATAGAAAGAAGGGTGGGGAAAAACAAACAAAGAAACAAAGAGAAAACAAAAGAAAGAAGAAAAAAAGAAAAAAAAAAGACTTCTGTTGGCTGGCTTTAAGAGTGTCCGGTCAGGGCTGCTCCTCTGGTCCTTCTGTCTGTGACAGGCTGGGAAGATATCAGGTTTCCTTTTCTTTCTTCCTGAGCTGCACTCTCAGCTGTTGTCCTGCCTCCAGCCGAGTTGCTAGGAATTCGAAGCACCTCTTCTGGGCTGCCCGGCCTCCACACTGAGTCAGAGTTTGTGAGGTCTGTGTCTCCCCTCAGTGGGGCTCGATGAGACTCCTCTGTTTTTCTCCCACAGAGGGAGTCTGCAACACAGGTCTCTGATCACAGTGGCTGGGTTGTGTCTCAGGCCCTCCAGGAGTGAGCTCCACGCCCCTGTATTCATTGACCGCTTTTGTCTCCGGATTCAGCACTTGCAAGCTGCCGGCCTGGGCGCCCGGTCAGGCACAACCCCCAGCCGCCCCTTACTGGCTTTGCAGGGTGCACTCTGAGTCTCGGGTCTCCTGGTCAGTGCACTCTCCAATTCCTTCCACTGGGATCGCCAGCCTCTGCAGACCAGTCCCCAGGTACACACCGACCTCCGGCCTGCTGGGGACCGAGCCTCTCCCAACAGACGCGCGCACCTGCTTTGGCTACTCTCACACCCCAATCCAGCTCCCTCCCATGGATCCTGGAACAGACTGGGAAGCTGCTGCAACGGGATCCGCAGACATCCCGGCTCCCTGCGAGTCCCAAGGGACCCCTTCACTCGGAAGCAGACTCCCTACCGTCTGATCTTTCAGTTTTATGTGCAATCCTGGTCGCCAATCTTCGCACACACTGGAATACAGGTGGGTGATCGCTCCGCTCCTCAGAAAATCGGCCAGATATCCCACCAGTGGGCTGGAGGAAGCCGATCCCGCTCCCTCCTACTTCGCCGCCATCTTTTTTCCTGCTCATTCTAGTAGTTTTGAATGAGTAAATGAGTGGGTAGAGGATTAAATTTCCATCAATTTCTAGTGCTATTTTTAAAATTTCTTCCTAGATGGCCCACGTTAACTTTATAATGAAGTTGTTATTTATTTATTTCTGATTTCCATCCCAATATTGTTTCTAATTATGTCAAATTAAAACCATTTATTGTCTTCATGCAAGATACAGGGTTCTCCCTATGGAAAACACAAGGAAATTCAGACCTAAGGATTTACAGTCCAGTTAGGAATATAAGACTAGCAGATAAAAAAAGTTAAATGCTAAGAAAGGATGTAAGTAACATTTCAAACCAAAAAAAATTGATAAAGTATCAGGAGGCAGAAATACTTAACAACAAAATAATTTGCTTTCTGAGCCTCACAGTTATATGCTGTAGAAACAAAAGTTTATAGGTAGTAATATATTTTCCAAAATAAAAGAAAAGAATATATTTAAATATATAAAATAATCAAGAAATTGCAATAAGTTATTAAATGACATTGTTTTTGTAAAAACTGAGATGTGCATTGTGAAATGCAAATAAAACAAAAAAGTTCTATGTTCCTAGTATTTGAGCAGTTCCACAAAGACCTGTTTTAGGGTGTGAGCTGACCATTTTGTCCCTGATATTTTCTCCAATGTTCTTACCTTCTTCCTATCCAGGATTAATCTTTGTTCTGCATTCCACGTTCTGCTTTTTTTCAAGTCCTTTTATTCCTCCTCCCCCTACACACACACCCCTACGCCCTTATTGTGTTTATTGGAATGGCAGCTCTCTGGTTGCTCTCGTCATAGAACTAGATACCTATTCACTAAGACAGGGTGTTTTAGTTTCAAACCAAGGCTTCTGCCAACAGTTTACCGATTTTGGTTTCTTAATCTCGTTACAAAAAGATTATGCTTAAAACATATCTGCACTGCCCTTCTTACTTTGATCTAAGCACCTCAAAATTGTGTCTTGATAAGTTAGGTCCCATTATGACCAGTGCTGCTCTGAAAAGAATGTGCTTTGTTTAAGGGAAATGTTTATATTTCACTCCCTGGCTTCTTCCAAAAAAGATTTTAAGCTACTTTGGTAAATGGAGAACAATGAAAGCAGCTTTATCAGCACAGCATGTTTAATTTCTTTTGTAAGTAACATTGCTAACCATCCTGCGGTATTTTAGTTGATACTACAGGGAAAGTGCCATTTGTACTGAGAAGCTGCCAAATATAGCCCAAGTCAAAAGATAAACATAATGTACTTATCAAGGGTGTGTTCTCCAATTTTCGAATTTTCTCTACCCTTAAAGCAGGCACCAAGCTGTCTACATTTGATGCAAATATTAACTTTATGAATAACACTAAATGAATAGAAAATAATGAATTCTCAGACTGGTGGTAGTAGCTAAAGGAAACGTTCTCTGTTAAAGCTGATCATAAGCAACAATTTAAGACACATTTGCTTTACAAATGATCATGTATTCGATATGAGTTTTGATAATAAACATCATTGATCTTTAATCATAATCAACAAATTAAGGGTTTTAAAATACTAATAATTTTTTTAATCTTCAATAAAAGCCAGATTTAAATATGTTCAGTGTCCCCAACATTTCCTCATTTCTACTTGACAGAACTTCCCTGTGCAAATGTAGGTCAGATGAAAATTATGTTTCCTTTGCTTTCTCTAAAGTCATTTTAATTTCTTTTTCTTTTTGTCTGTGCTATTTCTGCTTCCCTTGATGCTTAATGTTCCAAAGTTGTGAAGAATGTCAAAATCATTCATTGCCCTAGATACAAGGATATACATTGCTGCCACGGAAGTCCTTTCATTACTAGGAAGAAATGATAAAATCTTCAGAATAGTTTATTTCTATTAGGTTCAAGTAAGTCCCACATGTTAATAGCAATGATTAATTTTTATTATTTATGTTGCTTTCTAAATTGTGTTAAATTTTTGTTTTAGGAAATTTCCTTTACAGGTTTAAAAATTTCCTGGTTTAATGAAGTTCTTGAACCTTCTGTGTAAAACTGATTCCTGAATCATAATCATAGATTTGTTCATAAGCTATCATTACTAATAAGCATTACTACTAATAATAATCACAGAAAACTTTTATTAGGTATTCACTGTACACTAAGATCTGATGCATCTTTAAGTGCATATACCATTTAATCATTGGGAAGCACTAATATTAAATTCTTGATAAATAAAAACAAAGTTTAGGAAGATTATTAAACTTGCACTGGATAATGTAGGGAAAGTAGGTTACATTGCCAGTAAAAGTAGGAGAATAGGGATATAAACACCAATCTTTCAGACACCACTGCCTGAACAAGGAACTTTGTTGTATGATCTCATTTATTTTTTTTTACAAGTCCTAGGAGATAAATATGGAATCATACCAATTTTAAAGATGAAGAAACAGGCAGTTAGTACTTTACTCATGAGTACACAGCCACTAAGTGACCAACTCTATATTTATTGAATAATTTGGTCAACAAATGTCTCTTGAATGTCTACTCTGCCCGGCGTTGTACTGGGCTCTGGAATAATGAAGATGACAAAGACATGTTCACTGTCCTGTAGGGATTTGCTTCCTAAAGAAAAACAAAGTGAATAATTTTAGTGTGGTGCTTAATGGAGGAGGTTTCCACACAGACCCTGGGGAGTCCACTGGACAGCAGCACTCTATTTCAGATAGTGGAATTGGAAAGGGAATGCTGCTTTAAAGAAATGAACAGAAAAAATAGATGAAGGGAAGAGAGAGTGGGGAATGTCCTAGAAAGAGGAACAACAAGCATGCTCAAAGTCTGGAGATGAAAGGAGGCTGGACAATTTCTAGGAGTTGCAGCTGTAGTCAACAGAATAAAATGAGAGGGAGATAGTAGAGAGTTGTGAGTCAGGGAAAGAGCAGTGTGAGGCTGAAAAGCACCTCGGATGCTATCCTAATCTGTTTGGACTGTTTATTCTGAAGACAGGAGGAAACTACAAGCAGAATTTCAGCAGATACAATCAGAAAGATCTGGGAGGTGTGGGGAATGGATTGGAGATGAAAGCAGGAAGAGAAATAAAGGATGAAGCCACAGCAGTAATTGTCACAAAATGATAAATCTTAAACTAAATCATTGACTGCTGGAATTGAAGAGTGCGAGGAAAGACCAAAGACACTAAAGTAGTAGAACTGACTATATTTGGTAAGTAACATATTAAGGAGCCTGAGAGAAAAGGAAACTTTCAGGTGACTTCCAAGTTTCTGTTAGCTTTTTGTGGTTTACAGGTGTTGTGAAAAGAGTGTGTCTATGCCATTTAACTAAGTCATGTGCATAAACTCTTCTGACTAGGCTACTTGTCATTAAAATGTTTAGTGAGTAGATAAACTGTGAAGATTTTTTTGGGGGGGTCTAAATTGTATTCACTAAAAAAGTAGAGTAGTTCAAGCCTGGTATGGCATAAGAACAGACACATAGACTAATGGAGCAGAACAGAGAGCCCAGAAATAAACCCAGGTCTTTATGGTCAATTAATATTTGACAAAGGGGGCAGCAGCATAAAATGGAGTAAAAATAGTCTCTTCAACAAATGCCGTTCAGAGACCTAGATAGTTATATGTAAAAAAAAAAAATGAAACTCGAGCACCAACTTACACCAAAATAAATTCAAGGTGGATAAAAGATTTAAATATAAGTCATGGCACCATTAAAATCCTAAAGGAGAACATAAGCAGGAAAATCTCAGATATTCCACACAGCAATATTTTCACCGATATGTCCCCTAGAACAAGGGATATAAAGGAAAGAATAAATAAGTGGGATCTCATCAAAATAAAAAGCTTCTGCACAGCTAAAGAAAATAGCATTAAAATGAAAAGGGAACAAACCATATGGGAAAACATATTTGCTAATGATACATCAGACAAGGATTTGATCTTCAAAATACATAAAGAACCCACACAACTCCACTCTAATAAGACAAGCAACCCAATTTAAAAATGGGCAAAGGACTTGAACAGACACTTCTCCAAGGAGGACATACAGGGGTCCAGAGACATATAAAAAGATGCTCAACATCACTACTATCAGAGAGATGCAAATTAAAACCACAATGAGATACCACCTCACACCATTGAGAATGGCCATCATAAACAAAGCAACAAACAAGAGGTGTTGGAGAGGTTGTGGAGAAAAGAGAACCCTGGTGCACTGTTGGTGAAATTGCAGACTGGTACAACCACTATGGAAAACAGTATGGGATTTCCTCAAAAAACTAAAAATAGAACTACCTTTTGACCTGGCAATTTTACTGCTAGGATTATATCCTAAGAACCCTGAAATACCAATCCAAAACAACCTATGCACCCCAATATTCATAGCAGCACAATTTACAATAGCCAAGTGCTGGAAGCAACCTAAGTGTCCATCAGTAAATGAATGGATCAAAAAACTATGGTGCATTTACACAATGAAATTCTATGCAGCAGAAAGAAAGAAGGAGCTCCTACCCTTTGTGACAGAATGGATGGAACTGGAGAGAATTATGCTAAGAGAAATAAGCTAGGTAGTGAAAGACAAATACCATATGATCTCACCTTTAACAGGAACTTAGTCAACAAAACAAACAAGCAAAGAAAATATAACCAAAGACACTGAAATTTAGAAAAGGCTGATAGTGACCAGAGGGGAGAGGGGAGGGGATTATAGGGGAAAGGGTTTAGAGGAACAATTATAAAGGACATATGGACAACAACAAGGGAGGGGTGGAAATGGGGGAGGGAGGAAGGAAGGCTGAGTAGTGGAGAGGGATGGGGGAAAAGGCAGAAAACTGTACTTGAACAACAATTAAAAAAATGCTTTTTTAGCCTGGCTGGTGTAGCTCAGTGGATTGAGCACGGGCTGGGAACCAAAGGGTTCCGGTTTGATTCCCAGTTGGGGCACATGCCTGGGTTGCAGGCCGGGTCCCCAGTGAGGGCCATGTGAGAGGCAACCACACATTGCTGTTTCTCTCCCTCTCTGTTTACCTCCCTTCCCCTCTCTCTAAAAATAAATAAATAAAATCTTTTAAAAAATGCTTTTTTAAAAAAAGTAGAGTAGTTCATATGTCAAACAAATTGTTCCAATGTCTAAACTAAATGAATTTGCCAAGGGATTATCTCTTAATTTTTATCACTAAAAAATTACACTTTCAAATTGCAAAGTTTCTGGGTCTGTATCTTCTGTCCATCCTTAGCTACCTTGGCGATTGAGTACTGTATGTTTATACTTTGATGGTGGAAAGAAAAAAATTTATTATGTTGATTAAAAGGAGCACTTGAAAACTGAAAATTAGGTTAATATTTTTTTTTTCTGTATTGAATCTTATATATTCTGAAGTGATGATTAGATAATTTGGCAATAAAAAACAAAGAGTCAATCTTTACAAATTGTGGATTGGTTTAGAGAATGAAGGTTAGAGACTTGGAATCCCACAAAAGTCTTTTCTTTCCTAAACATTAAGGATCTGTTGCGGTGTACTACTCCAGATCCGAGAATTCTCTGGGACCCTAGTGGGGCTTCCACTCCATGTCAGGCACTATGGTGTTCTGGGTTACTGTAGAAGTTCTGGCCTGTTTAGAGGGTGAGAGAAAGATTTCATCATGCAGGTATTAGTGTACAATGCACTGGGTTTCTGAGAATTATTCATTAACAGCCCCTTCTGAGAGTCAAAAACTAGTAAAACTCCAGAAGTGTAGGACTGGGGCTGGGGGGGGGGGGTGGTGCTTCTTTTTTACCCACCTCAACGAGGAATGAGCAGTTGAGTAGAAATGTGGCAGGACAGGCCAAATGAGAAAGCAGACTGAGGGTTGACCATTAAATCTATTTGATGAAGAAGAAATACAATGAGTGGAACAAGAAAGGAGCTTAAAAATGAGGGGTGTTTGGAATGCCTATGAGGGTCCCAGAGATGTAGCGTAAGGGATTCTGTAGCATAGGATGAGCAGAAGTCGGCCAAACCTGAGTGATGATGGTAGTAATTCTCCAGCTTTGCCTGAGTTGATGGAGGATTGAGTAACTGGAGCCATGTCCACCAGCAGAGACATAATCATGAACCAGGTGCCCCTGTGCCTATGCCCGGTCTGTGTAAGCCCCTCATCCTCACCCCAGAACTCTCAGAGCTTCGTCACACTGAAAAAAGGGAATGGGGAAAAGTCCTGAAAAGAATCCTATAGTGATTGAGTAGTTTCTCAGAAGAAAGGCAGTTTAAACTAGAAGTGCCTGAGTTACCTTGTCTTAAAGAAGTCAAGATTGTGCCATCAGATAGAATTAAGGCTTGAGAGCGACATGTAGTTACAAAAAACAAATGATGACCTATTGAGAGTATAACTGCAGAATTCCTCAGGGCATAGGCTGCTGGCTTGAGGTAGGATTCAGGGCTCATGCCTTGTGTAAGGTACTGGAAAAGGCATGGGCTTAACCACATGGGATTCCTCTATTTGGTGACCTTGGGAAAATTATGTTACTTTATTGAGCTTTATTACTCCCCTTACTAAAATGGGTTTAAAAAACAAACAAACATATTTTTATAGAAATTCATGCTTTGCCACATGAGACAATCACACTGTTGCTATGCAATGAAAAACACTGGACCAGATAAGACAACATTGGCTTGTTGTATATTTGGCAGGTGAATTTGTCTCCTTTTGTAATATTCTAAGGAGAATTAGGTAAAATGGAAATTATCCCTTTCTTCAAAGTATGAGAGAATTTGTGAATATATTGGCACAGGCTTTGAAGTTTTCTGATGAGTAAATCTTTTCTAGTTTTTTCCTGTATGAATGACCTATGTAGACTATACACTTCTTCATTAGTCAATTTTGATAATTTATATTTCACAAGAAGAGTATCCATTTTATTGAGATTTTAAATTTATTTGTAAGAATGTGTAGACAATTTTCTCTGAAACATTTTAAAATTTGTTTTCAGCTGTTGCCATAGTTCCTATTTTATTTTAAAATTTATTGTTTTTCCTCATTGGATTTTTGAGATGTTGGTCAATTTTCTTTTTTTTTTTTTCTTTTTTTTTTGCTTTTCTTTCAAAAGGATCAGTTAGTATGCTTTTAAAATTTTCCCTCCTTTTGTTTTTTAAAAAAAATTATTTTTATTTTAATTACTTCCATCTTCTTGATTTCTTTGGTCTTTTCTCTCTTTTAAATTCTTAAATTGGATGTCATTTTTATTTTCTCTATTTTTAAATAATTAACATTTAAAAATATAAATTATTCATAAACACTACTTATTAATTTACTTTCTTTATTAAGAAAGTATTTAGAGTTATGAAATTAACCATAAATATATTTTATCTTGTTCTTTAGACTTGATATATGGCATTTTTATTTTTATTCTTAACAAAGTAGTTATTTTGTTATTATCAAAATATTTTGAGATATTAAATCTCTAAGCAATCTGACTTGAAAAATGTTATGGTCATACAAATGTAAAATTTCTATTTCACAAAATATATAACTTTTTTCTACCAGGTATTTGATCAGTGTTTATAAGTTTTCATTGATACTTCAGATTCAGGTGTATTTTTTGTTGCTAAACAGCATAATATTTGAAAATATTGCTACTAATTATTTCATTAATAATAGCTTTTCATTATGTTCTAATTTATGTATTTTATTTGCTTTTTATAGACTGATCATGGATGTTAAAATTATGTATTATTATAGTCTTTATACTTATTTCTTTTTATTTCTATTAGTGTCTTCTTGATATATTTTGATACTATAGTATTCACCTATAATAGTGAATCTGTCATGCCTTCAGTTTAGATGTTGCCTTTTACCAATCAAAATGGCCTAATCCTTTTTTTATTTTATTTTTAATCATAGTTTCCATTTAATGTGATTTTGTACTAGTCTCAGGTGTACAGCATAGTGGGTAGACCAGCATAGTGGATGGTACCCACCTAGCACTCCTGACACTTCAAGTACCCACCGAGCACCATAAATAGTTACTACAATAACTATATTCACTATGCTGTACTTTACATTCCTGTGACTATTTTGTAGCCACAAATTTATATTCTTAATCCCTTCATCTTTTTCACCCAGCCTCTCAACCCCCTGCCTATCTGGCAATAGGTACTCTCTTGTACCTATGAGTTGTTTCTATTTTGTTTGTTTGTTTTTTCCTTAAGATTCTGCATATAAGTGAAGTCCTTTGGTATTTTTCTTTCCCTGTCTGACTGATTTCACTCAGCATAATGCCCTCTAGGTCCATCCATGCTATCACAAATGGGAAGATTTCGTTCTTGTTTACGGCTGAGTGAAATCTATGATACATATTCTATATGTATCATAGATTTTTTTTATCCACTCATCTACTGATGGGTACTTGGGTTACTTCCATATCTTGGCTATTGTAAATAATACTGCAATAAACATAGTGGTGAATATATTCTTTCAAATTACTGTTTTTTGTTTCTTTGGATATATATCCAGAAGTAGAAGCTCTGGGTCATAAGATATTTTTACTTTTAATTTTTTGAGCAACCTCCATTCTGTTTTCCACAGTGGCTGCACCAATTCACATTTTTACCAGGAGTGTTAGAGGGTTCCCCTTTCTCCGCATTCTTACCAACACTTGTTATTTGTTGATTTATTGGTGATAGCCATTCTGACAGGTGCGAGGTGCTATCTCATTGTGGTTTTAATTTGCATCTTTGATGATTAACGGTATTGAGCATGTTTTCATATGTCTATTAGCCATCTGCATGTCCTCTTTGGAGAAGTGAAAAATGATCTTATTTTAATATTTTTTATCATGTTTGATGTTGGCAAATGCTAATATTGTTATTTTATTTTATTTGGGAGTTTCATTCTTTACTGCTATGTTTTGCACATCTTTGGTCATCTTTCCAAGTTTCACTAGGAGTGTTTTTCTTTTATTTTAATGAATTTTATTCTTGGACTATCTAACTCATTTTTCAGTAAAGAACAAAAGTGTTAGCACGAGTGCAGGCTTATTAACTGTTTCACCTGATTTTCACATGCTGTGTTATTAAACATGCCATATCTGCATCTATCTAGACCTTTATCCAAGTTTCAGTAATTTTCCAGCTGTTCCCTTCAAACAACCTACTTTTTTGATTGATTATAAGATTATTGTTGGGAGAAAGTTGTCAACTGAAAACCATTTACTGAAAGACCAATAGAAGGCCTTCTCAGCCTTGAAATAAAATGTATAACACTTTAATGACAAGAATTCTTGCTGTTTTCTTTTCATCCATTTATGAAAAATGATCATTTTGGAAGTTAAACATTTAGTCCTTTGAAATAAAAATAACTAAGCATCCATGAAAGGAGAGAGCTGCCCTAGACAAATAAGAGGATTAGAATGGGAGTTAACTGCTCCTTCTATTCCATCTGCTTTCCAAATGTGAATCCCTCCTCAATGTTGGCATAAAATAGAAAATGTGGGCAAGGACAGAGGTTCATTCTTGGTTGAAAAACTTTTATTACATTTGTCAGCAATAGCTGCAATCATGATAACAATCGAAAAAGATTCTTTATTTTTCTATTCCCAGACTGTGTTTATCAAAGGAGATTTCTTATTTTTTTTAATTTGAGATCAACAGTAATATAATTTTTTAGTTATAAATCAATAACTTTGTCTTTCTTTTTTTCAACTAAATTGAAAAAAAACTGATATAGATCTTCTCTAACAAATTTATTTATGGGATATTTTCTTCTCTGTACATACTGTATGCTCTGGTTTAGTTCCTAATGGGTTTTGCATTCACTGTGAGAAGCGTCTTCAAGTGAACCAGAGGTTAAAGTTCTTTAACATGAAGACAAGAAAGCATTGACTCATTCTATTATTTCATTTCTTTCTAGTTTATGGATTTTTGTTTTTGACCTTTAGTCTCTCTTGCAGACTAGTCTTATCTCACCCAGAAGACAATTAAAGAGGAATGATTTTCCTAGGCAGTCACAAAAGAAATGATTTTTTAAAGAAAATATCCACAGATTTTTAATAGAGCTAGTTTTTCTTATATTTGTTATGCTGTAACTAGTTAAATATGACCTTTTGATTTTTGTCCTAAAATTTATTCTCTGCCTTCTCCTTCTTTTGTTACATTTTCTTATATTTAATTTCAGTATCTTCTAATTATCTGCCATCAATTGTTTGTTAGGGATTCTTTCAGGGCTGAACAATGGATAATGGAAAACATTCCTGTCATTAGCAAAGCTCTATGTGTATGCAGGGGTCACAAAATGATAGAGTGAACTTCAAAGAATAGACACAGGTCATATATATAATGAGACAGTGGCAAGAAAACAATCAAAACAGCATTACATTGGAAATTAAAAACATATAGCTAGCAATGTTCCAAACACCTGGAAAAAAAACATTAGTTCAGAGAAAATACTCCTGACAAGGAAATATTGTGCTTCTTCTATAAATCATAAAAAAGCTTATCTGGCTTTATCTGCTTTGTTGACTATTAATAGCCACTTGTTTCAGATTGCTTAGTTACTAGGAATGGAGTGTTAATTAGGCCAAGGTCACAGGTGTAATTCCTAGTGAGCTGGGTGGATAGTGTGCTGTGTTGAGTTAGGCTCAAGTACAGACATCTTAACAAAGGCATGGCTCCTGGAATCATAGGTATTAGTTAGGCAAATGCCTCTGGGGAAATCTGTTTACTCTCTGAGCTTCAGGTTCCTTATCTGAGACCTGCAGGTGATAGTCTCTTGCCTTTCTATCTCAAAGAGGTGTGAAGAAACAGGGACATAATATAGTCGAATGTACTCTTAAAAAGCAAAAAAATATGTCACAGTGTAAGCTATGATTAGTGTTATTCTTGTCATACGTTGCAGTGTCCACTATCTTGCAAGCCATGCCTCTAATGTGCAAGAATGACAAATCATCTCCATTTCCTAGGACTGCCCTGTTTGCAGGAGTGAAATCCCATGTTCCTAGAAAACCTCTCTGTCTCAATCAAACTGGACTGTTGTTACTCACCCTGACACATAGGAGGTCTTCATTCCCAACATGTACCTAATTCTCAATTTTGATGTGGTTTCCTTCTTAAACAGCATGTTCATTAATTCATTCATCATAAATTTTGGAACGTGTACTGTGTGGCAGCAGTTTTTGAGACAATAAGTCCATAATGGTAAACAAAAACAGATTGGGTTTCTGCCCTTGGAGAAAAGGGCATTTTATTGAGAAAGAGAGAGAGAGAGATTTACAAGTAGACACGCAAGTAAGAATACAAAAGGGGGAAGGATCGAGGGTGAGAGGTGGACGTGGCTGGGGTGGCGGGGAGTGGTGGGGGAAAATGGAGACAACTGTACTTGAATAACAATAAAGAAAATGTAAAAAATAAATAAAAAGAAAAAGAATACAACTGCAAATTGGGAGAAATATCCTGAAGAAAAAGAGCAAGTTTAAGAGACCAACTTAAGACTATGAAAAGGAAGGGGAGTCCTGAAGGATTTTAAGAGCCAGCTGGAAAATACTGGAATGTATGTGTGTGTGGTGGTAGAGGGGACAATGCCAGATAGAGGGACGAATATATAAGTGTTGGATTATCATTTCTAGTTTTGCATCCTTGAGAGAGCACAGCATCTTGCACAAAGTAGGGAAATACCCAAGGACAATTTGTTGAATGAATGAAAGTACCTGACAGCACAACTCCCAATAGTTAGTCATTAATTCCATAGTTTCAGTCCTCCTCACCTTTGGTGCACAATACCTTCCTGCTATTTGTCACATCATACTGAGAAGGTGAGCCTCCTGACTCAACTATCTTTAATACTGTGTCATCCTGGGAGTGTGGCGGGCCGCCCAAAGTCATATCTTTGTTGGTTGCCGACTCCAGAAATCCTAAGCCTAATGTTCCGTAGGCTTTTAAGATTTCTTCTACTGATCACAATTATGACTAGTCATAAGTCTTGGGGAATTTTGCTAAGATTCCCTAAGATTTTTGAAAATCTAAATGAAATTTGTATTTTCATTTTAAGGAATTAAAGGATTTTGTACACAAATGCTTTAAAGTGCTATGAACAATGTTCTTCTCCTGGGTTTATTTTTAACTCACATTTTCCTTCTACACTAAAAGTTTTAGCTTTTCTGCTTATAAATTTTTCTGCTTATCTATTAGGGAACAATTTTTTTAATTAAAGAAAAATTGCCACTCACTGTTTTTATCTGCTTTGAAGTCCTTTCCCCTTAATCACACCATGTTCAATCACTAAATGTCTTCCAAGGTCAGTTTCATTTCCATGAAGCCCTAGAGGAACTCTTTGAGGGGGCTGCCATTTCTCTTTCTTCTGAATTTTCTGGCTACATTCTTTGTTTTTCCTTTTGGTAATTACCACTTTTAAAAAACCTCACAATATAGCTATTTACGCACATGACTATTCTAGCTTTTAAGCAATCTATGCCAGTTGCAATCTATGTGGAGGTGTTGTCCTCGAGGCTACCTCCCCCAATGCACTTGCCCCTGAAAAAGCTGAATTACTCTGTGCTCTCAAGTGCCACAAACAGGTAATGGGAAGAGTACATGTAGCAGAATCAGGGGCTCTGCAATCATGGATGTCAGCACATGGGGTACTTGATCTAAGCTGATTGTGTAATCAAACCAACAACTATGATCTAGTCAGATGACAATATCTAATAGAAGGGGAAATTCTATTTTAATTTTGCATTTATAGATTTGATGACCAATGGAATAAATCTTTCAGAAGGGATGCTCACTTTGCTGATAGATGAGTAGGGCAGCCCCTTGGAAACTTCAGGCCCCAAAATCTCTCTCTTCCCATAAGGCTAGGTTTCCCTACTGTTTGATGGAGGATTTTTCCTTTCTACAATATATAGTTCTCTAATTTGGGGGTTTTTATAGGAAGGATGCATGCATTTCTGTACATTTCTGGAAATAATCATCTTTTACATGTTTTACATGTCAGATTAGAGATTGAGCATTCAATATTCATGTATTACTATTATAATAAAAAATAGGGATTTTTAAAGAGAAAAACTCGTATCATTAAGAGTAATTTCATTAACACATGATTATCTATTTTTTAATTTTATTTATTTATTTTTATTGTTGTTCAAGAACAATTGTCTGGATTTTCACCCCGCCATGACCCCTGCCCCACCTACCCCCACCTCTCACCCTCAGTCCTACCCTCTTTGGATTCTCTACTTTTTTAACTATCTAGTATGACCTCCTCCTTTTGTGGGCCCTACATTTGGGTGAAAATCTAGACATGATCGGACATAAAGTGTTTTTTCATTTATTATTAATTTCATATATATATAAATCAGAATACTTCTGGCATACATGAGATATCTAGAGTTCCCATTAAATTGCTATAATTCCAGCCAACTGCAAGAACCAGTCTTATGAGACGTGTTATTGTTCAATAAGTATTTGTTAAACAGATGTCGGAGTAGAAAAGTAATAAAGTTGCTGAAAATCTGTTGTTAGAAATCATGTTAAAGTTTCCAAAAGTAAAGAACCCTTTTATCCAAGCAGCAATAAACAATATTCTTATTTCCAGTTAATACTATTTCAGAGTCCACAAACTATCAACAGCCAGTTGTATTTTTTTGTGTGAACTAAAGACACAATGTTTATTCCTCTTATTTTTTTCACACTTAGCTATGTACTACTTTGAGATAATTCATGCTTTCTTGTATGTTGTGTTTTTCTAAGCAGATTCATTTATTCATTTGACAATTTATCCTTTCATCCATCCAAAACTCCTTCAGTGGTGGGCCAGGCATTAGGCATAGAGGAGTCAGGGGAAAAATACATGGCTTTGTCTTCAAGAGACTCAGTTTAGAAGAGCTTATGGTCCCTGCAACACAGTAAATCACCAGACAGGCATCAAGGAAATGAAAGCATTGAAGATATGAGCTTGAATAAGGTTAACCCTTTAACACGACAATGTTTTATAAATACATGTACACATTCATATATACCTACATAAACAATCTTTCCTTCTCAAGACTTGTTCCTAAGTAGTTAAGATAATAATGAGATTAAACAGAAACATTGAATATCCCCTACTTGGGCCTATTGCAGACTGGCTCATTTAAAAAAAAATCAGATTCTGGTGAACGATAAGTAGATTAGTTCAGTAAGCTACCTTGCACTCTAGTAAATAATTAACATTTTTTTTCAGACTTCTAGAAATTTCAGAATTCCTTTTGCAGTTGCAAAAAATTAGCCTTTAGCTGGGGAAGTACTTTTTTAGAGTAAAACGTTGCTCGTGGTTGAATGAAGAAGGGGTAACGTTAAGGTGTACCTAATACTATTGACCCCAAAACTTGTGCTTTCAGTCCAGACTCATTAACTATGCATTTGGGTCCAGAAGAACGAGATGAGTGTCAGAGTTTAACCAAGGGCACAAAAGGATTACCAAGTTCCTAGGCGCTTGAAGCCATTTAAGATATCAAGTTCTGAGAACAAATGTACGTTCAGGTCATGGTTAAAATTTACACAGGAGTGGCATTTTTTCGTTCAGTACATTCCTTGATTGTCTTAACTTCTCAACTTTGTGAATTTGCTTCATTCATTTGTTCTTTTATGCCAGACTAACTTTGTGTTCAGGGACACACACACACAGATGCATAAATTTATATAAACATACAATTATATGTATATTTAAATATATTAAAACATTGGAATGACATGTGTTTTCTATAACCAGATCTCTCCAATTTTTTACCAGTATGACCTGATCTAGACCTGGAAATTAATTAATAACAGCTCAAACACATTTTGCAAGGCGATATGCTTTGCGTGCAATGTGAGCTTTTCTTACTACATGTCGCAACTAACTCCTCTGTGTGATTTGAGGCAGTGTGTCCTCATTTACAGATGAAGAAACTGAGACCAGCCCAGAGTTTTATGATTGTGCTATGATTAGAAAACCGCTGTCATTGCTCACTTTAGCTGACAGTAATTGAAAGACAAACTTTTGTTTTATAAATTAGAGCTGTGCCTGACAGGTTGGTACTTTAGAACTGCTCCCTTTACATATCAAGAAAATATGTGCTACCACTACCCCTTCTAGCTAGAATACTATTTCCTCCCAGTTCTTCATTTCACTAAATTTCTTACTAATATTTTAAGTCTCATCTCAGGATTACTTCTCTGAAGAAGGTATCTGTGGTGACTAAACTAGGTCAGTTTCTTACTTTACACCCTGCATATAGCTTTATCTTAAGGACTTTAAACTCTGAGATTTTTAACAATGACTTGTTTACAGTTGTATGGTCAGTTCCTGATATGGACCTGCCATAGAATAAATATTTGATGAATGAATGTATGAATGAGTTCCCTACATATCGAATTGTTCTGAATTAGGTTAGAATTACATGTTGCTCATGCATAGTGTTGCAGCAATGGATAAAGGGACAAAAATATCCTGAAGAAGGAAAAGGCATAGCTGATCCATGAGGCACAGTTTCAGGAGTGCAAACATACCCACGGAAAAAATGGTATCTGCTTAGAAAGTAGAGAGAAGACAGTAAGTGAGACAAACTGAACTTCGAATTGCTGAGAGCCTGAAGATTAAAACTGGGACTAGAGGAAGGTGAAATAAAGCTGAAGATATTTCCCAGAGCAAGCTGTTAATCCCCAAATTTCTCTTTCTGATATATCTACGTGTTTTGGAACTAACGTCAGTTAAAGAACTCAATTGTGTTCTTTAACTGTGATGAGCCCACAAGTAGATTGAATATTGCTACTTTTAGCAGTATGTAAATGTTCTATAAATATGCTAAACATCACTTTACAACAATTTACAAGCGTTCATCTTGCCTGTCATTATCAGAAACAATATGTAAAGACAAAGATTGAATCTTTATGGGCATTTATTCAGATGCTGGCGATCTGAGAAGAAGGCAGGTTATGTATCCTAAAAAACCATCTTAACATCCCATCTCAAGATGGCGTTTTGGTAATAAGAAGAAGAGGTAGGTAAAGGTTTTGGAAAAAAGTTTAATTGAATAAGAGTTTCAGTCTGAAGGTGATTTTCCTAGTGCTTCTTTATCTCTTGATCAACAGTTCTTTATCTATATTATAGATGTTCCCTCCCTGGCACACAAAGGCTTAGATACCATCTGCAGGGATGGCTTGCAGACCCCTGGGGCACAAAGGTTGAACTACTTGTTTACATCCTAGAGTCACGTGGGTCATGCATTCCAGTTCCCAGAATAACAGCTTTCCACATGCATTAACCACGTCAGCCTATCAACTATGACTGAAGCTAAAAATTGTTTAAACTAATTTTTATTGTATTTTTTCTATTACCATTTATCCCACTTACACCCTCTTCCACATCCATTCTGTTGTGCATGGGTCTTCTCTTTTTTACTCGATCCCTATACTTCCTAACCACCACCCTGCCCCCAGAGCCATCAAACTTCTCTCTATCTATCAGTCTGTCTCTATTTTGCTATTTTTTTTATTTAATTATTTTTTTTTGTTTAATTACAGTTATTTGTAGCCTCTCCCCTCCCCCCTCCCTTCCCCGCCCGTCCCACCCCCCCAACCTCCCTCCTCCCCCTTAGTTCTGTCCATGTGTTCTCTACAGTGATTCCTGAAAACTCTTCTCCCCATTGTCCCCTCCCCCCTCTCCCCTGTCTATTGTTAGCTTGTTCTTAATTTCAGCGTCTCTGATTATGTTTTGCTTGCTTTCTGCTTTTGTTGGTTATGATCCGGTTAAAGGTGAGATCATAAGGTATTTGTCCCTCACTGCCTGGCTTACTTCACTTAGCATAATGC
>PVJI01025860.1:0-19804 GCA_004026765.1 Micronycteris hirsuta
GACAGGCCATTATTTTTGACTTGCAGAGAAGGGACTTCCCAGCTGAATTTCAGCAGGTTGATCTTGGCAAATGAACCCTGCACACTTAACTTTCACAAGACCTGTGTGTGCTTGGCAGTCCAGGCCTATGGGGTGGCGTGGGCCCTGCCAGTCCCTGAAAAGGCAGAGATGGTCGCTTCCACTGAGCTCACGACTACAGCCCTTAAACTGAAAGAATAATCGGTGTCATTTCTTCAGCATTTCCTCTCTGCCAAAGCGTTCTAGGCATGGACTAATTTACATAATCACCTGATTTAGCTCTCACGTGCGACCTGTGGGCAAGGTGTTATCATTACTCTCGACAGATGAGGAAATAGGGATTTGGCTAAGACTCGGTGAATTGGGATGGGAATGTAGGTTGGCCAGGTTTTCTTATTTTTTAATTGAGGTGAAATTCACATAACATAAAATTAGCCATTTTATAGAGAACATTTCAGTGACATTTAATGCATTCACAACGTTGTAAAACGACCATCTCTATTTAATTCCAAAACATTTTATCATCTCAAAAGGAAGCCCTGTACCCATTAAGCAGTTACTCCTCATCCTTCCCCCTCCCACCAGCCCCTGGCAACTGCGAGTCTGTGCTGTCTCTGTGGATTCAGGCCGCTCAGTTTGTAACCACGCTACGACACTAATAGCTAAGATTTATTTAGTGCTTACTGTATGCTGGGCACCATTCTCGGAACTTGCCTATATTAATTTATTTCATCCTTTCTACCATGTGTGAAGGGTACTGTTTTACCTGGTTTACAGATAAGAAAATGGAGGCACAGAAAGGTCCGGAAAGTCATCCCAAATCCCACAATAACCAAGAGCTGACCTTGGTTGGGCACCCTGGGGGTTCACCTTCAGACTCCCTCTCTTAACCAGGGTGTGTAGCAGTCCCAGCAAACCCACAGTCCCGACGTCGTAGTGCATGCGCACAGCACAGTTCAGCGCCGTGGTCCTCGGCAGTGAGCGGGGGAGGCTGCCTCACTCCAGGTCCGTAACACGCATCCTCACTGCAGCTGTAATGCATGCGCTCAGAGCTCCAGCGGAGGGATGAAGAGTCTCGTGGAAGCCCAGAGAGGGAGAGATTAGTTCTGCCACGGGAGCCCAGAAAAGCATATGCTTTTAACAAGAATAAAATTCAAAACGACCTTTACTTCTCAGGGAAGGACAAAGACCTTATAAAGTCAAGATGGACTTCAGTGGCGGGCGAGAGCCTTGTACATAGCCTTGGTTCTGCCACTTATTAGCTGTGTGACCTTGGGCTGGTTGCTTCGCCTTTCTGAACCGGTGTTCACTCATCTTCAAAATCAGGCATTTTGAACTGCAAACATATAAAGTTCCTGCCATATTCTAAGACTGTGCTCAATGTGCTTAATAAATATTTTGATGTCCTAATCGAGACCTATGCTCAGGAGCAGAGCTGATATCTCCTTCATGTGAAGGTATAAAGAACAGTAGTAATGTTTATTTATGAGTTCTTATACTATGCTACCTTATTTTTTTTTAAAGATTTTATTTATTTATTTAGAGAGAGGGGAAGGGAGAAAAACATCAATGTGTGGTTGCCTCTCTCGTGGACCCCACTGGGAACCTGGCCTGCAACCCAGGCATGTGCCCTGACTGTGAATCGAACCGGTGATCCTTTGGTTCTTAGCTGGCACTCAATCCACTGAGCTACACCAGCCAGGCTGCTACCTTATTTTTAAAGGAAAGGTTTTTAGGTAAATGAAAACAAAACAACTGAGTCACGCTATATAAACCAATGTTCTGTGGGGAAACCTAGTCCTGTGCTTTGACCTGTGACAAGGAAAATAAAAAGAAGACGGCTCCATAGTCAGGGAGGGCAGAGACACCCGGCATCCTCCAGCCTGTGGTCCCGCCTGGGATCACCGAGGGCTCTGTACGTGTGCCTACGCTTGTCTCCAGTTCCGGCTATTCTGGTTAAAGTGGTCTGAGTGTTGCCCGGGCCCACGGATGTTCCAAGTGCCCCGGGTCATTCCAGCGTGCAGCAGAGTGGGAGCCTGGGCTCTGTCCCCGTCTTGAAACATCAAGGGACTCAGTGGCACCTTCAAAGCTTTGAAGAGTTCATCAACTTTTACATAGTTTTCTTTTGTTTGAACTTAACCAGACATAATTCAGGACCCTCTCTTTCTCTCTATCCCTTCCTTCCTTTCTCTGTTAAGAATACTGACATAGTTCAAAAATGTCCCATTGCTCCATTGCCTTTGGACCTCATCTCCTGCCTCTCCCCCCACTCTGTGGACCACCAGCCCCTCTCCCAGCTCAGAGCCTTCGTACCTGCTGTTCCTCTGCCTGGAAGGGTCTTCCCCGCCAGCCCTGGCTCACCCTCTTCTGGTCGCAGGTTGGACGTTTTATGTCTCCTTTTCATGACACCTTGACTCTTTAATTTTCTCTCTAATCTTACCACCTAACAATTTAATGTATTTTGCTAATCTATTTATTGTCTTCCTGTTCCCACTAATGCCAGCTCCAGATCAGGGCTTTTGTCTTGTTTGCAGTCATGTCCTCAGCACTTAGAACAGTGCCTGCTATACAGTGGGTGCTCAATAATTGCTTGTGGAATGAATGAATGAATGAATAGTACTGGGAGTGAAATTACAAGCAGCTGTGTTTTATTACCCAGTTTAATAAGTAAATTAAATGCTCCAGATGCTGTCGGAGTCCCCCCTGTTGATTTCCCCGCTCCCTGTCCCTTTCCTACCTCCCAGGAGGTGACCGTATTCTAATGTTGGTGGACACTCTGTGACTTTGCAGGGATTTTGTTTTTTTTTTGTTATTCATGCATCCAGGATTGTTCTGGAGTTTTAAAATTTTACATAAACTGAATACTTTACCTAACCTTCTACAATTTTCTTTTTATACCAGCATATTTTATTCATGATAACACATGCAAATTTAATTGATTCATTTTAAGATTGGTATAGAATTCCACTGTATGAATATGCTATAATTTATTTATTATTTTCCCTCTAAATAGATACCTAGATTGTTTCCAATTTTTTGCTCTTACAAACAAAGCCACAGTGAAAATACCCCGGGCACATTGTCTGCACACGTGTGTGAGGAGATATTCTGTTTTAGATCTGGAGTGTGGACTGGGGGGTGGGTCTTATGGAATGCGCATCTTCAAATTTCTCATCAAAGTGGCTGTGCCAATTCCTGTTCCCCTGTGATGATTTCTGCCTACCTGGTAGGGGACTCAGTTGATATCTTAACACCGCTTCTTGCTCTCCTCTCTCTGACTCCCAGGGAGACTGAGCTCCTTGCTGCACGTTTATTGGCCATTCAGGTGAACTCATACGTGAATTGTCTTTTCCATCATTGTTCTGAGCTGTTTGTCTTTTTGTTATTGGCTTACAGAAATACTTTATATATTCTGCACACTAATCTTTTGCCCGTCATGTGCTTTGCAAACACCTCCCAGTAAACTGCCTTTTAGCTTTGTTTTTTCTGGCTTTGTTATACAGACTGTCTACGTGTTCATGCCAGAGCATTTTCCATTACACAATATGAAGGGAATGGATGGTAGAATTTCAGGCGTCAGCGTGGCAGGTGATGGAGGAAGGAGGGTGCAGTTTCTGGGGCTGGGACCTTCCCTTAAGCTCCCATCATGCCACTTGCCAGCCCTGTAAAATCCCTTGACTCCTTGACCCTGAAGTTTGTAAGTGAGGACGGGGCTGCTTCCCACAGTGGGCCCCAGGCTGCTTCTCCGTCTGAAAGGCATCCTGCTGTGGGTGCTCATTACAGCCAGCAACCCCAGGAGCTGACTTTGCTGCAGAACCACATACCAATCGCCCAGCTGGCACTTGGTGGGCTTGCAGAGATGACCCATTTCTCCTTTCTGGTATGTCTGATATGTTTGTACGATAATGGACAACGGCAAGAAGGAGGGATGGAAACAAAGCTGACTTGGGGTTTCTACTGGGTGGTAGAAACAACAAACAGAATGTTCCTGCCACGTTTGGAGGTTCAGACAGGCCGGCTAGGGGACAGGTGCCAGGGGAGACCTGTGGGTACCCCACATCCACGGCAGGCAGCGGTTTCTGTGGCGGGCAGACCCTGGCCCAGAAAACCTCTTCAGAACCAGAACCTTGTGATTTGGGGTACCCTGTCTCATCATTTAGTTTTTGCCATGTAACAGGTTACCCCAATACTTAATGACTTAAAAATATCACCATTTATTAGCTCGCGATTCTGTGGGTGGCACTTGGGGCTGGGCTCCAGGGGTTGTTTAATTTCTTCCCATCCTGGCTGGTCTCATTCGTGTGCCTGTGGCCAGCTGGTGGCCAGCAGGGTGGCTCTGTTTCTGGGGGTGGGCTGGCTGTCGCCTGGGACTGGGGGTGACTCCCCACCGCCCCTCCTCCCCCACAATCCTCCCCTGGACTTGCTTACATGTGTTTCCAGGTTGCCTGAACCACAAAGGAGAAGCTGCGAGGCCGAGGGACCCCTGGGCTCAGGACTCACATAGTGCCGCATCCGCCATATTCTGCGGGCCAGACCAAGCCACAAGGCCGTTCCAGACCAGGAGACGAGGAACAGATGCTTCTTCTTCATGGGAGAAGCTAGAAAGCATTGTGGCCATTTTGTCAGTCTCCCATAGAGAGTTCTGAGATGCAAACCTGAATTCAATATGCATGTCAGACTCTTGTCCTTGACAAACTTCACTCACAGGTTTGATTACCGTCAGTAAAATGTGTAATGTGTGCAACGAAATCGTGAATGTATGCACGGGCATGCCTTCCTTCTCTCTGCACACCAAGGGAACATCTAGCATTGTCAAGTCTAGCATTGTTATCCAAGCCTGCCCCAGCCCCTCCGCGTGTGCATGCGCGCGCGCACACACACACACACACAGGCAACACACACACATGGACACACAGAGAGACACAGACACGGACAGAAATACACTCACAGAGACTCAGACACACAGACATACAGAGACATAAAAACATATGAACACACACAGAAACACAGGCAGACACGCAGACACACAGACGTTGTGCAGACTGTTCTGGGAGGCTGACTGGAGAAAATGGAGGAGATGGGCTGGGGAGATTCGGTTTGGAAAGGTCTGGGGGTGGCTCCTGGGGGAAGGAAAGGAAAATGAGTGGGAGAAAGGGAGGGAGGAGGGGATCCCTCGCTGGTGCTTTCAGGAAGAGTGACGGATGGAAGAGAGAGTCTTGGGGGCAGCTGCCGAGTGTGAGAGAACTGCAGACTGGGGAATGAGAACGGAATTTTCCCGAGTGTGACTGTGGATTAGGATGCAGGCCCTCCGGCATTTCTCCAGGAGGTCCACATACGGAGTGGGAATCCTCTCCACTGTAGGACCCAACACAAAACCCTCGGAGACCGCACTGTGTGAGCTCGGGCGCATCCTTGAGCTCAGGATTGGGATCTGTCTCTGCTGAGGCATGCCTCAGGCTCAGCCCCGCCCTCCCCTCGGCTGTTCTCATCCATCCAGGAGCTGGGTGCACTTTTGGGTCTGCCAAGCCACCCTCAGCCGGACATCCCTCTGCAGGGCCTCACGGTTGCCCTCCCCTCTGTGCAGAGTGCGTCTGCGGTGTCGCTGAGCGGACGGTATCCCATGGCAGGGATCGCTTGTATTCTGCCCATTGGTGGTGGCATCTTGTCAAAATGTTTTCTAGTCCAAATGCTTCATTGGATGTGGTGGGTATAGGGAGGCAGGACCTATTATCGGCTGGAATTTAAGAGCTATAATTTCCAATATTTTTTAAAAACTCTGACAGTTGATATTAATACTCCTCTAACGATGAGGAAACAGAATCACGGGTTACTCGCCACCATCACATGGCTTGCAATGGCTAGAGCTGGTGTTAAAACTCAGGTTCGCTCAGGGTTCAAAGCACCTGAAGGACATTTTTAAGGGGGCTTTGGGTGGCCAGTATCTTTGCATACTTTTCGTGCACTTGGGGATTTTGGGGGGAGGTCCGCGCCTCCCTAAGGTCCGGCCTGCAGGCTTGCTGTCCCAGCCTTCCTGGGTGGCCCTGGCATGTGACGTTGATGCTGCCAGTCAGATGTGTTTGTGCAAAGCCTGGGTTTTCAAGCAAGTGGAATGAGAGAACGGGGCTCGTGGACCTGTTCAGGGGCGGGTCGTGGCAAACAGGTGCAGCCGGGCGGAGTTCTAGCGGGGAGGAGTCTGCAGCTCATGCCCAAGTGACACTGTGGGGCCTTTGCTGGAACAGCCCGTCCTGCGAGGCGGCTGTTGTTCCTGGTGGCACAGCCTCTGAGAGGGCGTCTCTGGCCCACCTGAAGATGGGGCTCCCCACATTCTTTAATAAACTCCTTTTCTGCTTTACTAGCTAAAGTGGGCTCTATTGTTTGCAATCAGGAACTCCAACTGTCATGGCTTTTTTTCAAATTGAAAATTTTAAAAACTGTGGTAAAGTAAACATAACACAAAATTCACTGTTTTCATCGTTTTTGAGTGCATAATTCAGTGGCATTAAGGACACTCATCATGTCTTGGCAGCCACCATCTCCATGGTGCATGCGGCTTTAAACCAGGCGTGTCTCATTAGATTCTCCCAAACTCTCTGTCAACATTAGGAATTGTTATCTCTTTTTTACAGATGAGAGACCAGAGCTCAAGGAGATGAATGACTTACTCCAGATTATAATATTAATAAGAGTTGTGATAACAGCCACTGTTTATTGAGCACTTATGACATGTATGTTACATGCAACCCTTTAGAGAGACTCACAAAACAGGCATTACTGTGGCTCTCATTTTACAATCAGGAAACAGGCTCAGAGAGGGCAAGGACCTTACAAAGTCATTGGCCAGTAAGAAGCAGTAGATATGTCACCTATGTCTGTCTGACCCCAAAGCCCTTGGTTTCTTATGATCCCACTTTCTCCTGGGGCTTGGAGTCCAAGTCTTCTGGCTTCCAGTCCAGAGCTTGTCCCTTTACCATGAAGTGAGTTATCCCCAGGGATGTGGGGTGTGTGGGGGCGTGTGTTTATGCCAGTGCTTTTATAATTGGGCTTCTCCCTTTACCTGTGCTGACCTGGGTTGGGATGGGGGTTGAAGCCCTATTCCCTGTGTCCTGGGGACTGTGGTGCTTGGGGCGTGGCTGGGTGCTCAGAAGGAGTTTCTTGAAGAGAGCTGAGCTCTGTTGAACCCAGCACAGATGAAGCCCTCCCAGCCCCTGCCTCCCCCCCGTCCCCCACCACCTGGGCCAAATTTTGGACTTGAAAAGGTACCTGCTGACTTCTACAGCTAGAGTACAGAGTATAATAAAGGATGGATCATTGAATAAAGAGTAGCAAATAGGAACGAAAACATTGCATTTGGGTGTTATAAGAAGAGTTACAACAAAACCGAGGCAACTTCTATTCCTTGAGCACTAATTACAGGCTAGGAGCCAGTCTGAGCACTGGGCACGTGTGGTTTCCGGCCCTCAGCACCACCTAACTAGATAAAAATCTTTGGGGGCCTCATTACAAGAGCAGAGCACAATGCTTAAGTGCAGGTGCCCCAGTCGATCAAAAACAAGGGGAATTCCAGGCAGTTGTGTGAATACCAGCAGGTCACTCTGTGTCCTCTGCTATATAATGGGCATAATGACCGTCCCTCCAGCATAGGGCTTTTGCAAGGTTTGGATGAGTTGGTACCTCTACAGCGCTGAGAACAGTACTGGCACAAAGACAGGCTCAGTCCACATTGGCTCTTACTGTTCCCCTTGGACAGACGGGGAGACTGAGCTCCAGGGAGGTTTAATAACATGAATAAAGTCACCAAATTGACAAAGGCAGAGCTGAACTGTGAGTGCAGGTTTGGTCTCAAAGCTTCTGCTCTTTCCAATCTATTGGCGGGTATTTATTGAGCTTTGATGATGTGCCCCCATCTGAGAAGATAGCCAGGGAGTTCTGGCTCCTCAAGAAGGAAAAGTTCCTGGCAGGAGAGAGACACTAAGCATGTGAACAAACAAAAACCAAGATCATTCCAGGTGCCCTTGAAAGTGATGGAGGAGGAGGAAGAGACTATATACAGAGAGAGACGGGCATGTGGTCCAGGATAATGAAATGAGGAAGTTGTTTGAGTGGAGACCTGGGTAGGTAGGGGGAGGCAACCCCCCTACAGTTCTGTGGGAGATTGTTCTCAGCAGGACAAACAAGCGCCCTGACCCTCGTGTATTTGGGAAGAGAAAGGGGACCCGTGTGGCTGGAGAGCGGTGAGGGAGCAAGATGAAGGTGGAAAGTCAGCAATGGCTTAACCACTCACACCTCTGAGCTCTGGGTCCTGCCTACAGCGCAGCAGGGATGTTACTCCAATGTCCGCTTGGGCACAGAGTTAGTTTGCCAGGCGGTTGCTACAAAGTCTAGCCAACTAGGCGGCTTCAAACAACAGAATGGTGCTCTCTCACTGTTCAGAAGGCTGGAAGTCAGAAATCAGGGGTCTGCAGGGCTGCGCTCTCTCTGAGGTTCTAAGGGAAGAACCCGCTCCCTGCTTTTCCCTGAGACTCTGCTGTTGCCAGCAGTTCTTGGTTTGTAGACACAACCCCCCAGTCTCTGCCATCGTTGTCACATGGCCATCTTCTCCCTGTGTGTCCTTGTTTGTGTCTCTTCTCCACATAAGGTCACATTCACAGGTACTGGGAGTTAGGAACTCCAACATGTTATTTTTTGGTGGGGGGGGCACAGTTTAACCTGTGACAGGGACCAGAGAGCGGTAACTTCTGTGAAAGCACCTTGCCACCTGCAGAGCGCAATGCACAGGCCAGCGCCAGGTTTCTGCTGGGAGGGAGGTTGAGGAAGGGAGGTGGCGAGGGACAAGCCCGTCTTGGGTTTCAAAACACCTGACATCTCACCCTGATTCTGCCACAAGATGGTCGCGTGACCTCCAAGGAGTCTATAGCCTCTCTGACCTCATTCTCTCCATTTTCCAGATGAGGACTTCAGGCCGCAGTGTGTGTCTCTGAGCTCCTGCGGTTTCGACAACATTCCACTCTCTTGACCATTATTTATAATTATTCAATCAGATGAGTAGAAGGCCAGTACAGTCAATGCCATTTTTATTCCATCTCAAGTTCAGCCCATGAATGTCAATAAAAACCCACAGAAGCACCCTAATACATAGATAATAATTGTGATTATTGATTATGTGACAGACATTTTGTTATGTGCTCTGCAGCTATTAATTCAAAATCTCCCTGAAACCCCGGGGAGGGATGTATTCATCCCAAGGCTCATCTCCCAGAGTGCTGTTCACATGTGCTTTGTGCATGGCCTGCTCTGGAGTTGCGCAGATGGTGGCCCTGTGAGCGTTATAAGCTGCCCTTTCTAACGATGCAAGAGGAAGCTTAGCAAGGTTGGATAATCCCTGAATGTCTATTCATCGTTAAAGGCAGAGCAGGGACTCGGACCCAGACTTCTACCTCTACCCCATGCGCCTTTGCCAGAACACTAGGCTGCCATCTGCAGACCAGAAAGACTTCTTCTTCTGGGGAGAGGATGTGGAACTGGGGCCGGGATGTCTGGGTGTGCATCCCAGCTCTGTGACTGGCTGCAGGTCATGGAACCCCTCTGTGCCTCAGTGTCCTCATCAGTAAGATGGGCACATAGTCATTCCTACTTCACAGGCTTGAATTAAACGAGGTAATGGAGGCGGCACCCCTAGAACTGTGCATGGCACGTGCCAGTCCTGCAGTAAACAGTAGGCACACATGGAAAACACCTGTCTTCACAGAAGGAAATGCCGAGCACCTTCCGGAGGAGCCTACTCCCCAGCGGCCGGTCGAGGGGGCTGGTGATCAGCACGGCCTTTTGAAGGGGGTTGTCTTTTCCAACAGAACATGACACAGCTGCAGGGAAAGTTGTTTTAATTCCACTTAGTTTGATTTATTATTGATAATGTTGGAGATAAATGGGAGTCATTAAAATAAGAGGCTGCAGCCTACAGGCTGTTTAGAATTCCAGAGCCGCCTGCTTCGCGTTCTCTGGGACCAGAGTGACGGCACGTGTGTCCGGGGAAGGAGGGGGCCCGGAGGGCGGGGGGCAGGCCATCCTGTTGGGAAAGTCTGGGCAGCGACAGAGCAAGCGCAGTGTGGAGCTGTGTCTTAGCTGGCTTGGGCTGCCATGACCAAATGCCACAGACTGGATGGCATACACAAGGGACATTTATTTTCTGGTAGTTTTTTGGAGGCTGGGAGGACCACGATCAAGGTGCTGGCAGATTTTTTGCTGGTGAGAGCTCTCTTCTTGACTTGCAAATGGACACTTTGACCTCACATGGTATTTTGTCTGAGCATGTGGTGGTGCAGGGTTCAGAGAGCGGGTGGCGGGGTGGAGAGAGAGAGAAAGGGCTAGGTCTCTGGTGTCCCTTCTCATAAGAATGCTAATACTATTGGAGGACCCCATCCATAAGAACTCATTTCACCTTAAGCACTTCCCAAAGGCCCATCTCCAAATACGGTCACACTGGGGACCAGGGTTTCACCATATGAATGGGGGAGGGCACAATTCAGTCCATGGCACACTGACTTCCGACTCCTTTGAGAGGCCTGCAGTGACTGTTGGCATTAGGAGGACAGCTGCCAACACCTTACTTTTTACATCCTCAGACAATGTAATGAGGTTTGGTACTATCATCAACATCTCCTTTTTAAAGATGAGGTAACTGAGACACATGGAAGGGAAGTCCCCTGCCTGAGGCCCCCAGCTGGAGGAGGGTGGAGCCAGGCTGAGGACTTGGTATGCGTGACCCTTTGTGCTGTGCATTGCATCTTGCAGTCAGTTTCACAGAAGGGCACGGTGGGTAAAGCGCCCACTTTTGAATCCAGGTTGGGTTAAATACTACCTCTGTCACTTATAAGTGGTGAGAACTTTTGTAAGTTATTTCCTCTCTCTGAGTAGTTGTATCTCCTGTAAGTGGGTAACAGTACTGCCTTCACACAGCCTTGTTGGGATCAATTAAGATAAAATGCAATGGGTTTTTAGTAGGGGGCCCAGGGCATGGCAGCAACCATTTCTACTTTGGTGCTATGTACACACCTTGAGATCTACAGCAGGTCAGGAGCCTTTGACCTTGCCCAGGGAACTTCGGGAGATTGTAGTCCCGTCTCTCATTCAAGTATGCAGGCCCTTCGCTAGACCCACACTGTCTTTCTCAGCTCTTAAAACGTAGTCCCAGGAGACGGTGTGATAAAAATCATCCATGCTTAGGTATAAATGAAAAATGATTTTTGAGGTAGTATTTGATAAGTTAAAGGCAAGTTGTATTTTTTAATCTTTGCATAGAACAGATTCTGACAAGGTCAAGCTAGATCTTGGGAGACGGGTTGTCCAGACATTGTTGCTCGGTACCTCCTATATGTTAGTCACTGTGCTGGGGACTGGTGGGTCAATGCAGAAATGACCGAGAGTTAGACATTGTCCTAGAGATACTAATCCCAAATTCTGTTCTTTTTTCAGAGTCCTCCTTCTCATTAAATGGTATCACTGCTTACCCAATTGTTCATGTTAAAAGATCTAAGAAGCTATCTGCACAGCTAAAGAAAACAGCATTAAAATGAAAAGAGAACCAACTGTATGGGAAAAGATATTTGCCAATGATACCTTGGACAAGGGTTTGATCTCCAAACTATATAAAGAATTCACATGACTCCTCTCCAGGAAGACAAACAACCCAGTTAAAAAATGGGCAAAAGATTTGAACAGATACTTCTCCAGGGAGGAAATACAGAGGGCCCAGAGACATATGAAAGGATGTTCAGCATCACTAGCCATCAGAGAGATGCAAATTAAAACCACAATGAGATACCACTTCACACCAGTCAGAATGGCCATCATAAACAAATCAACAAACAACAAATGTTGGGGAGGATGTGGAGAAAAGGGAACTCTACTGCATTGTTGGTGGGAATGCAGACTGGTGCAGCCACTGTGGAAAACAATATGGAATTTGTTCCTCAGAGAAATAAGAATGTAACTGCCTTTTGACCCAGCAATTCCACTGCTAGGATTCTTCCTAAGAACCCTGAAATGTCAATCCAAAAGAACCTATGCAGCTCAATGTTCATAGCACAATTTACAATAGCCAAGTGCTGGAAGCAACCTAAGTACCCATCAGTAAATGAGTGGATCAAAAAACTATGGTACATTTACACAATGGAATACTACACAGAAGAAAGAAAGAAAGAAGGAGCTCCTACTGTTTGCAACTGCAGGATGGAATTGGAGAGCATTACGCTAAGTGAAATAAGCCAGGCGGTGAGGGACAAATACTATATGATCTCACCTTTAACTGGAACCTAATCAACAAGACAAACAAGCAAAAAAATATAACCAGAGACATTGAAATAAAGATCAAATTGACAGTAACCAGAGGGGAGGTGGGAGGGGATAGTTGGGGGAAAGGGTTTTGAGGAACAACTATAAAGGACACATGGACAAAACCAAGGAGGGGTGGAAGCAGGGGAGGGAGGTGGGGATGGCTGGGGTGGAGAGGTGGGGAGTAAATGCAGATAACTGTACTTGAACAACAATAAAAAAATTTTAAAAATGAAAAAAAAAGATCTAAGAAGCTAGTCTTGATTTTTCTTTCACATCTCACTTCTGTCTATCAGCAGGTCCTGTCAATTTCACACTACTTCCTAGATCCGCAAGTATCCTCACTCCTTAACTTTCTGTGCCTCTGTTTCCTGATCTATAAAATGGGGTTAATAGTACTAATACTGCTAATAATAATGACTGTTGTGATACTGAATGCTCAGCATAATCCCTGATACTTTGTAAGGAAGTTCTTTGTAGGCATTAACTTCTGTCCTGACGATGCTGTCCCATGAGACCCTGTGTGATAGGCCCCTGGCTGCCTCTCTGCTCTCACCTTCCCGTGCCCCTTCCCTCCTTGACGGGACCCAACTATATTTTCCTTCTTCTTTGACCTTGAGCACGTTAAGTACCCTCCTGCATCAGGGCCTTTGCACTTGCTCGTTTCTCTCTGGAATGCTCTTCCTGTGATAGCCTTGAGGCTCCTTCCCTTAGGTCTCTGTGCAATGGCCAACACCTAAGGATGCTTCCCCTGGTGACATTCCTGGCCATTTTTATCTTTCCCTGCTTTCCTTTCCTTAATAGTGCTAAAAGCATTTATTTATTTATTTATTTATTTATTTATTTATTTATTTATTTATTTGTTTTCTCCCTATTCTGGTTGTCTATGGATGCATCATAAAGCACTCCAAAACTTAGTGTCTTAGGACAACATCAATCATTTTACTATCTCTCATGGTTTTTGTGGGTCAGGAGTTTAGGAAAGACTTCACTGGGCGGGGGGATGATTCTGGCCTATGGTCTCTCAAGTGGTTGGTGTCAGATGGCAGCTGGAGCAGCTGGGGACTGGAGCAGGGGGGACCTGTTCTGGTGTCTCTGTCTTTCTGGTAGGCTCAGGACTTCTCCACACAGGCTAGTGTGGGCTTCCTCACAGCCGGGCAGCCGCAGGGCGGTCAGACTTCCTCACGGTGGCTCCAGCACAAGCGTTCCATTGGAGCAGGAAGGAGCTGCATTGGCTTTTATGACCCAGCCTGGAAGTCACATTGTATCACTTCCTCTTCACTCTATCAACCAACCAATCACCAAAGCTGGACCAGGACCAAAGTGAGGGATGTAGACTCTACCTCTTTATAGGAAAATGATCAGAGAATTTGCAGACATGTCTTAAAACCGCCACCCCTCCCAACTACAACAGCTAAGAGCTCCATAGAGGCAGAGACTTGGCTCTGCTCTCCGACCCCTGACGCCTAAAACAGGGCCCAGAACATAGGGAAGGGCCAATAAACATCGATGGAATGATTGAAACGGTTAAGGATGTGCTCAAGTTCACACCCCAAAATTACTTTTACCCCCCATAGTTATCCACAGACTCAACAATTCATTGACCCAATTGCTAGACACATAGAGGAAATGATGCCAGTGAAGCCTGAGGAAACACACTTCATGTAGAAGGCAAAATGCAATATTACCTGCGTAGACATATCCACCAGGGACTTATTTCTGGAGGTTCGTGTCTTATTCATCTCTGTCTCTTTTAGAGCTGAGCACGGAACCTGCACCAGGCAGGTGGCCAGCAGATGCTTTTTCAGACGAGATCGTGTGCGTTCAGGGTGCTATGGCCGTTGACCCAGTGGATGCTTTTTCAAAGAAGGGCCAAGTATACTCTGGTCTGGAGGTAATCACATATCACCTTTATTAAAAAGTTAATAAAAATCCCACTTCTGGGGTAACTCATTTCAGGGAAACAGGTGCAATGAAGAGAAATGTGTCAACTACCACTTATTAAACACTTGCTGTGTGCCAGGGAGTGAGACAAGCACTTTGTAGGCATAATATGGTGTATTCTTCACAGTAACCCATGGACTTGGGTGCTGCTGTTATGTCTCCCAGCCCCGACTTGGCACATGTTGAAAATGAGGCTCAGAGAGGTTCGTCACACCCCTCTTCCCATTAAGTTTGCTGGTGGTAAATTAGAAGGAAGTTCTCAAGTTCATTTGGCTCCAAAAGCTAAATCCTTTGCCAGGTTCCTTGCTGCCTCCTTGGGGCTCGAGGGATATATCCAGGATCTGGCAGAGCTGAAGGCTCTTCCTCACCTCCCCTACACCTCGACTTTAATAGAGTGCCCATTAAGGAGTATCTTGGCTATTTGAGTTTCTATTTAGCCAAGACCAGCTAACACATGGACCATTGCTCCCACTGCCTGTCACTGTAAGATGCTATAAAGGTGGGCATTGACTTTATAAGTGTTTCTGTTATCAACTGCTTAAAATAATTTCCAAAGGATGGCAGACAATCTCAATGCATTTGAACTTGGCAAATGGGTCTTCTGATATGAGATCCTGAAGGTATGGCTGGGGTCATGTAAGTGGCTGGCACCCTGATGAGCTGGAGTTCATGGCCCCATCAGTACTGAAGGGTTTAGTCTGGACTCTCATCCTAAGGGACTATAAGTAATTCAGAGTCACTTTTAACAGCATTGCCTCTAAGGAGGCAGCAGATAGAGGTGGATTTGAAGCCAGGATGGCCTCTTCCTATCTGTGAAACCCCAGACAGCGGCTCCATTTTTCTGAGCCTCCATTTCCTCATCTGTCCAATGGGAACCACAGTCCTACTTCCTGGACTGGATTAAGTGAGATAATAGAGCAATATTTATCAAGCATAATATTTACTGTGTGGGGGATGCCATTCTAGGTGCTGGGGATCTGGTGGCGAGTAAGCCGAGTCATCAACAACATGGACCTCACGTTCTAGGGGGGCTTCATGAGAACATGAAAAACAACTTTAATAATTTCAAGTGTCAATAAACCCCATGAGCAAAATGGAATCATGGCCAGACTATACAGGGACAGTAGGGTTGCTATTTCACACGGGGTGGGAGGAGGGCAGGGAGCCCTTTCTAAGGAGGGGACATTTGAGCAGAGACCTGAGTCAAGTGTGGAGGGGATCTGATTTCAGGCCAAGAGAACAGCTGGTGCAGCAGCCGGTGCAGCCCACCAGCTCCAGTGGAAGAACAGCGAGGACAAGTGACCACCGTGGATGCAGGGGACAGAGGGAAGAGGGGCGGAACTGAGATCAGAGGAAGCAGTGCTAGGTCGTGAAGGGCTCCTGAGCTCAGTGCGGGATCTTGGAATCAGTCTACGAAATGGTTCACGTAAGGTGCCTGAGGTAGTGGGTGCCCCCAGGCCGCTTGGACAAACAAACCTTGTCACCTACCCCCTGGCAGACCCCTCTGCGGGGAAGGGTGCAGAGATGGCTTGGATCTACTGCCCTGCCTTCAACCCCCCTGGCTCTTTTCCCTTCCTCCACTCCCGGCGACTAGATAGTATTCCTAAGAGCTGAAGACTGTCTGGGAGTTTTCCAGACTGCAAGCATTTGGCTCAGTTCTGCCATCACACTGTAAAATGCTTCTGTAGAAGGTCCTAACTGATAAAAAGTGTTTATTTTCCCTAACCAGATGCATGGAAAAAAACAACAGAAAGAAGAATTTCCTTCTTTACTGACCTTTCTAATTCATTTTCTTTGTGGCAGATGACAAATTTACTGAGCGTGCATTTGCGATGCTGTCATTGCAGGGAAGTGAAAGGTACTCAAGTGCAGGGGGTGGGGGGAAAGCCTCGCTCTCCTGTTGCAGCTTCAGAAGCACTTGACAAACATCGGTGCGTGTGGCCTCTCCCAGGTGCATTAAGGATAGCAGCGAATGTGGGCAGGGACTTACTACATTACTGGGCACCTCCCTAGACCCTGGGAGAACAGAGATCCATCCAAGTTTCTCTGCAAAGGGTTTTATCTAATCCTCATTACCCTGTGAGGGAGAGATCAGACACTGCTTGCATTAAAAAAATAAAAAAAGAAAGAAAGAAAGAAGAGAAAGCCGAACCTCAGAGAAGTAAAATGACTGACCATACAGCTCAGAGGTGCGTGCCCAAGTGCTCACCATTACCCATGGACTTGGCTTGACCACACTCTAGACAAACCTCCCTCCTTCCTGTAGGCTCCTAAATTTTGGCTCATCCCCAGGCTTAAGCCAGCACCAAGGTATAGAACAACTTGTTCCAAGAGGCCGGCCACAAAGAGAAATCCTGCTGAACTGTCTCGGTCATGCTGTCTGCTCAGCCTCACCGCTTGTCCACCTTCCTCAAAGTCCGTGCTAGCCCCGTAACCCCTCCCTGTGAGAGAAAAGCCTTTCCTGTTGGATTTTGAGATGCTTGGAGATTTTGAAGTCAAAGTGTTCTCCCTACAGCAATAGTCTTTTTGAATAGTTTCTCCCGTACTAAGCCCAGATTGGGTTTGCACTTGGCACAGGGGAGCTGGGATTTGAATGCAGAATTCTCTGAACCCTCTACTTTATTCAGGGGTTGGGGTGCTTAGAAACATTTACTCCTGTATGGAATACTATGACGCACGGATGTGTGTTCTACAAATCAAAGCAGGAGCAATACTGCAGATAATACAGTCAGATAAAAATCTGACTGTATTATGTGCATGTTGATTTTTAAGCCTACAAAATAATACAGGAAAAATCTTAATGACAGCAGAGTCAGGTTTTTTTTTCTACTAAAAACATGGTTCTATTTGTTCATTTGTTTTTCTTTTGCTCACACAGAGCAGAAGATATGTGATACTTTAAGAAAAATTATGGGAAACAAGCTAAGTTGGAGAAGATTAATATATTTTTTTGTGAAATATGGCAGAACTACTTTATTTGAATTCCACAAGGGTTGAGTAAAGAAACTGGTTTCCTGAGCTCATTAAGCACAGCTTTGGGTTGACAGAATTGTTTTAGTGGTCAAGGACATGGATCTGAACAAGAGGGATCTGGGTTTGAGTCCAAGCTTTGCATCAGCTGACTGAGGCCTTGGGCAATTTCCTGTTTCTCCGTCTATAAAATGAGGGTTGAAATAACATCTCATCTTTTGCTGTTGTGGTGAGACAGAAGTATAATTATGCATGAGGCAGGATACCTATGACTTGCTTCTCCACTTCGGGGAGAAGCCCTCTTTATCACTAAATAGATTTTGCAGAGCAGGGAAGACATTCTGATAAACTGTAGTAACCCAGGGTTCAAGTCCACCTACTTGCATAAAGATGTGTCTTACATCCCAATTCACCTGATGGGTTTTTGCTCCCTGCCTCAGGTCCTACCATGTGTTTCCAAGCTTGTTGCTTCAGCAGATCCTCAAGGTGTTTCCTGACGCTGTGGGGTCTTGGGTCCTCTTGGTTTCAGGTCACATTAATCTGTTACCAGCCACTTGCCCAGTGGTGCAGCTGGACACAGGCACAGAGGCCAGTTGGGGCTGAGTTTTCTCTTGATGTTGGCTTAAGCAGTACACACGTGGTCAAGTAATCCTGCCCTTGAATAAGGGACCCTGGAGACCCCGAGAACAGGAGGCTTTGAGATGAGTCAGCTGCAGCCCCTCTGACCTATCCTTGGCACTCAGGGGGCTATAACATCAGGCTGGGGTTGCATGAATGAATAAGTGGATGACTTCATTGAGTGTGTGTAACACAATCCTCAATTTTTGGTTCTTAAGACATTGCAATGTATTCATTTATTTACTTGGTGTGGCAACATCACTGTATTGGTTTCCTAGAAGCTGTTGTGACAAATACCACAGACTGGGTGGCTTAAACCCACACAATTTACTCTCCCACTGTTTAGGGGCCAGAAGTCTGAAAGTAAGGTGTTGGCAGGGCCCTGTTCCCTCCAAAGTCTCTAGAAGAGGAACCTACCTGGTTTCTTCCAGCTTCTGGTGACTCTGCCATTCCTTGTCTTGTGGTAGCATCACTCCCACCTTTGCCTGCATTGTCACATGGCCATTTCCCCTTGTATGTCTCTCTTCTTATATTAACATTAGTCATATTGTCACTTCCTAAGATGGCAGCATAGGTGAATGCGCCGTACCGCCTCGCACAACCAAACAAGGAAAAAATCAGAAATTTACACAACCAAAAACAGCCATATCTGACAGAAAATCGAATTGAGAGGAAGTCCGACAACCAAGGAATTAAAGAAGATACATTCATCCAGTCTGGTGAGCTGGGAGGAGCAGGGCGGAGGGAGAGTGCTCGGCGACCCTGCTGCGAGCTGGGGAGCAGACAGCAAGACCGCGGCGAGCTGGTGAGCAGATGCCAGGACCGCGGTGAGCAGGTGAGCAGACAGCAGGTCCACGGTTGGAGAGGCAGTCCCCACGCGGCTGCAGCACGGCCAGCGCCCGGCTCATCCGGACCCAGTGGGGCCGAGACTGGTGGACCAGGCAGGTCCGCATTCACGGGCAGACGGACCGGGAGAGAAAGCAGGGTCCAACCCATCAGCGCAGATTGAGAGCACCTGTGGGGGTGGAGTCCACGGCGGGAGGAACTCCCGACCTCATAGGAGAGTTCACTAGGGAGACCCTCGGGGGATTGGAGCTGTGCAGCCCGTCCACCGACCCCAGAGCGACCCCCGGAGCCAGTGCAGAGGGCCTCTAATTGCTTGCAGGAGGCTGCGTGGGTGCGGAGAGCAGAGCAGGCGCCATTGTGCTCTCAGGTCCTGCCCCCACAGGCTACGTCACAGCACAACTACCAGGAGTTTCCCTGCCCAGGTGAACCCCAAGGCTCCGCCCCCCTTACAGTAACAGGCGCACCGAGGGGAAAAAAAATGGCCCAAAGAAAGTAACAGATCAAAGCTCCAGAGCTAACCGACCAAGAGATAGCCAACCTATCAGATGCACAGTTTAAACCCTAGTAATAAGGATGCTTACAGAATTCTATGAAAAATTATCGAAATTGCTTGAACAAATGAGGAGAGATCTGCAGGGAACCAATAGAGATAAGGAAACTGGGACTCAATTCAATGGAGTGGACCAGCAGAAAGAAAAAAACAGCCAACCAGAAAAGAATGAAGAAACAAGAATTCAAAAAACGGAGGAGGGGCTCAGAAACTTCCAGGACATCTGTAAATGGCCCAACATACAGATCATAGGGCTGCCAGAAGGAGAAGAAGAAATCCAAGGAATTGAAAACTTATTTGAACACATAATGATGGAGAATTTCCCAAAGCTAGTGAAGGAAATAGACTTTCAGGAAGTCCAGGAAGCTCAGAGAGTCCCAAAGAAGTTGGACCCAAAGAGGAACACACCAAGACACATCATAATTACATTACCCAAGATCAAAAATAAGGAAAGGATCCTAGAAGCAGCCAGAGAAAAGGAGACAGTTACCTACAAAGGAATGCCCATAAGACTGTCAGCTGATTTCTCAA
>PVJI01025861.1:0-19776 GCA_004026765.1 Micronycteris hirsuta
ACTATATTGTTTAGGGAATGATAACAAGAGAAAAGTGTTCATGTTCAGGACAAGAACTATAGTTCGTAGGCCTAACTACATAGAACATGTCAGTAACAACATCACATTTTCCCCCCCAAATTTCTGTGACCTGAGGTTGGTTGGGTCTGTAGATGAGGAATCCCCTGGTATGGAGGGTAGACTGTAGTGGGGCACATAGGCGTTTAAAGTAAACTTTACTCTTTTTCTTGTAAAAAATAAAGAAGTTGATTGTAACACTTAAAATGTGCCAACTGGGGAAACATTACTGGTGAGGTAAGGAGCAGGAGTAGTTTTACAACTAATGCTTCTTTACAGTGCTTGAGGAGCTGTTAGGAAACTAAAGGCAGTCAGCATATACTTTTAGCATATGTCATGTGTACCTCGGGTTGGGATCGTTGTGATTTTGCCCACTGTTTCTTTTTATGGACAAGTTATATGGTATATAAAAATCTAGTTATTCTGAAGCAGTTTTGCTGCTACAGGGACACTCATGAAACTTTTATGTAGTGAGTTTTTTTCATTTTGCATTGTATTCACATTTTTTGTTTTTCATCCTCTCCGATTCCTCCACTTCCAAGAACAGAGAAACTTCAAACCTTGTAGCAACAACCACAAAAAAAAAAAACCTGACCTAATCATCAGCAACCTCTGTTCCTAGTACATTGCTAAATTGGCATCAAGTAGATAAAGTATTATTAATAATAGGTGAAATTAAGCTGAAAGGTGTTAATAGTGCCTGTGAACTCCCAATGTTTTAATACTTATTGGTGATGACTTAGTTCCCTCATCGTAAATCGTAAATATCTCTCCTTCAATATCATCTTACTTTGTAAGGTGAATGGTTTAACATAAATCTGTTGCTTGTAGCAACAAAACATTAATGTGATGCACGGGTGGTGTTACCCACACCCTGGGTTCTTGTGAGCTTGCAGGATAGAAATCAAGAGAAATTGCCCAAAATCGATATAGACAAAGAAGGTTTGTTTAAGTTTGTGCACAAGGAAGCCAGCATTGCAAAGGGAAAGGAAATGGGTTGCTTCCCCAACAAAGGCTGGGGAAAATTTTAAACTAAATCGTGTAGAGAGCATTACCCTTCAGTCTAGTTGCCAATTGTCCTAAGGAGTTGAGAAGGTACTAGTGGTAGTTAAGCACGTCTTGGCTTCTGGCCAGCTGAGCCCAAGGAGTAGCCTGCCTGCCTCAGTGGGGGCAAATCCAGGTTTTGTGGGAGCCTGAACTTTATAGGCCCTCTTTAAGGAAAAGGATACACAAAATTAGTGCAGGACCTTGGAAGGAGCTGTGCAGGTGAGGAGATTGAAGGTTAACTTAATAGCTTCACAGTCAATCTATCTTTGGCTCAGATCCCTTAAACTCAAACCTAGACTTGTTGTGGTGAGAATGTAGCAGGGTTACTCAGCTGTTGGGTCCAAAAGAGAGAGAGATTGTTTTCTACAAACCTGGGTTGATGAGCCAGGTGAATGAAGATGAATGAGAGGTTTTAGAATATATCTGAACAACAGCAACAACAACACATCAAGGTGATTTTCTTTTCTAAATCTTGACTAACCTGCAAGATGCACGGAGAAGCTGCTTTTGCCTCAAAGAGGACTTGAAGAGTAAGGGTGCTAGCAGGACCTCTGTGTGCTGAGGTTATAGAGTCATAAATTGGAAGAACATCCTCCTTGGAGAACTTGAATTTGGCTGAAATACAGAACTGGGGGAGCATTAAGTGGACCACTGCCCAGGGGCTGTTTTTTGTTGGGCTTATCATGAGAAGGCTCAGAGACCTAAAACCAAATGGAAATCAGACGTGTTCTAGTCTATAAAAGATTCCTGCTTCACATTATGCTAAGTGAAATGTCAGACAGAGAAAGACAAGTATTATGATCTCTTTATATATGGGATCTAAAAAAAGCTGAACTCATAGAAACAGAACAGACTGGTGGTTGCTAGAGGCTGTGGATGGGGACTGGGAGAAATGGGTGAAGGTGATCAAAAGGTACAAACTTCCATTTATATAAGATTATTAAGTCCGGGGATATAATGTACAGCATGGTGGTTACAGTTAACAATACTGTTTTCTATATTTGGAAGTGGCTAAGTAAAATATTAAAAGTTCTTAACACAAGAAAATATTATAACTGTGAGGTGATAGATGTTAACTAAATTTACAGTGGTAATCATTTGGCATTATATACATATATCAAATAATTTGTACACTTAAAATAATACAGTGTTATATGTTAATTATATCTCAATAAAACTGGAAAGAAAAGATTCCTGCCCCAGTCTGTGTATGTATCTACAGGCCCATAGATGTAGATATGACTTGAGTTACAGTTTTCTAGGAAGGATGATCAACTCTAAATTAGTAACAAGTATGTATCTGGATCAATGATAGATGGAAGCCACACATAGGTTTTCCTATATTAATTAAAGTTGTATTTCTTCCCTCAGAGGTAGGAGAACTGCTATGCAGGGCTTTCTCTTTAGCAAGGAAGAATGGGAGCTGATATCTAATTGATGGGAAAGAGCTTCCATATTTGGGGTTGTCAAAGGTCAAGTGTTGGACAACAAGTGACAGGGAATTTGAGGCTTAGGAAATGAGGAAGAATTTAGTTTTGGTGTCACAGACAGACTTGGTTTCAAATCCTGGCTCTGTTGTTTATTCTCTTTGTGGCCTCAGGCAAATTACTCAACCTTGAGCCTCAGTTTCGTCATCTGTAAAATGGGATATAGATAATAGCTCATAGGGTAACGGAGATTACATAAGTATATGTGTTAAGGGCTTAGCACACAGTCCGGCATCAGGAACATTTAATAAATGTCAGCTACCTTCTAGTTTTGTGAGGAAGACTTAAAACTATTCGTGGAAGGATAGGTATGATTTCTAGATCCTATAATTGGGATTTTAGCTAAAAATTGGGGAGGCTGAAAAAAACATTTTTCTGATTTTTAAAAAAATTGAGGCATAATTACATACATTAAAATACACAAATATCAAGTGTTCAGTTACATGAATTTTTGTGTATTTTTAGAGCTATGTCACTACTACCCAGATCCAACTAAAGAATATAGCTACACTCTCAAAGTTCTCTCAAGCCCCTGCCCTGTGTACCTCACGCGTCCCATGGTCCCTGTTACAACTTCTGATCCTATTTCTGTCATGATCAGTTAGTTTTTCCTATTTTAGAGATTCACACAAATGGAATCATACAGCATGTGCTTTTTTGTATCTTTTTTTTCACGCAGTGCAATGTTTGAGATTTCTTCATGATGTTGAATGAATCGATCAATTTTTAAAAATTGCTCTGGAGTATTCCTTTTACAAGTATATCATAATTTGTCCATTATTATGTTGGTTGATATTTGGGTTTCCAGTTTTTACTTGTTAGGGGTCAAGCTGCTATGACCATTGCTAAGCAGATTATTGGGAACCTATTTATTTGTTTTTCTGGGGTACATACCTTGGAGTGGAATTGCCAGGTCGTAGGCTAAGCATATGTATGTGTAACTTTATTAGACAGTGCTAAATGATATTCCAAAGTGGCTGCACACTCTCATACAGTATATGTGTGTTCCATCTTGTCGGTTCATAGCCTTTTTAATACTTGGTGTTTTGGGCCTTTTTAATTTTAGCCAATCTGGTGGGTATGTAGTAGTATCTCATTTTGGTTTAAAAATAGCATTTCTAAAAAAATATGTTTTATTGATTATGCTATTACAGTTGTCCCATTTTCCCCCCTTTATTGCCCTCTACTCTGTATACCCCTTCCCACCCACATTCTGCCACCCCCCCTTTTAGTTCATGTCCATGGGTCATACATACAAGTTCTTTAGCTTCTCCATTTCCTATACTACTCTTAACTTCCCCCTGTCTATTTTCTACCTACCATTTATGCTACTTATTCTCTGTACCTTTCCTCCTATCTCCCCCTCCCATTCCCCTGTTGATAACCCTCTATTTGATCTCCATTTCTGTGGTTCTGTTCCTGTTCTAGTTGTGTGCTTAGTTTGCCTTTGTTCTTGTTTTGGGTGTGGTTTTTAATAACCGTGAGTTTGCTGTCATTTTACTGTTCATATTTTTTTTATCTTCCTTTTCTTAGATAAATTCCTTTAACATTTCATATAATATGAGCTTGGTGATGACGAACTCCTTTAACTTGACCTTATCTGGGAAGCACTTCATCTGCCCTTCCATTCTAAATGAAAGCTTTGCTGGATAGAGTATTCTTGGATGTAGGTCCTTGCCTTTCATGACTTGGAATACTTCTCTTCAGCCCCTTCTTGCCTGCAAGGTCTCTTTTGAGAAATCAGCTGACAGTCATGGGAACTCCTTTGCAGGTAACTGTCCCATTTTCTCTTGCTGCTTCTAAGATTCTCTCCTTATTTTTAATCTTGGGTAATGTGATTATGATGTGCCTTGGTGTGTTCCTCTTTGGGTCCAACTTGTTTGGGACTCTCTGAGCTTCCTGGACTTCTGGAAAGTCTATTTCCTTCACCAAATTGGGGAAGTTCTCTTTCATTATTTGGTCAAATAAGTTTTCAATTTCTTGCTCTTCCTCTTCTCCTTCTGGCACTCCTATAATTCAAATGTTGGAATGTTTAAAGATGTCCTGGAGATTCCTAAGCCTCTCTTCATTTTTTTGAATTCTTGTTTCTTCATTCTTTTCTGATTGAATGTTTTTTTCTTCCTTCTGGTCCACACTGTTGATTTGAGTCCCAGTTTCCTTCCCATCACTATTGGTTTCCTGTACATTTTCTTTTATTTCACTTAGCATAATCTTCATTTTGCATCTAATTTGTGGCTAAATTCAACCAATCCTGTGAGCATCCTGATTACCAGTGTTTTGAACTGTGCATCTGATAGGTTGGCTATCTCTTCATTGTTTAGTTGTATTTTTTCTGGAGCTTTGATCTGATCGTTCATTTGGGCCATTTTTTGGTCTCAGTGTGTCTGTTGTGTAGTAAGGGATGGAGCATTAGGTGTTCACTAGGGCGGGGTAATCCACGTTGCTGCATTGTGATGCTGTCCGAGAGGGAACAGTGGTGCTTGCTCCACTCTCTGCTGGCTTTCAGTCATTGTCCTGCTACCCACAAGCAAATTGGGCCCTTCCGGTGCTGATTCCCACATGGGCAGGCTTGTGTACGTTTTAGGACCCTGTGGGTCTCCCCAACGAACTCCTGTGAGGCTGGCAGTTCCTCAAGCTGCTGCCTCAACCCCCACAGGTGTTTTCAGTTGGTGGTTTGAGGATTTATTTCCCCGTGATGGAACCCTGGGTTGCACGGTCTGTTTCGTTCCCCAGCTGATCCTTTACCCACACGTGAATGTGGGACTGCCCCTTCCATCAGCTGCTGCCTTGCTGCAAGTCCTCTCTACCGGCTGCTGGTCTCTACACCACCTACTGCTCTGGATGAATGTGTCTTCTTTAACTCCTTGGTTGTTGAACTTCCATACTGTTTGATTTTCTGTCAGTTCTTGTTGTTTTTTGTTTTTAAATTGTTGTTGTCCCTCTTTTGGTTGTGCGAGGAGGCACAGTGTGTCTGCCTATGCTTCCATCTTGGCCGGAAGCTTAAAAATAGCATTTTAAGTACTTTTTTCTTACTTTACAATATAATACATATACTTTAGTGAAAAATTAGACTTTGCAGAAGTATACATAAGAAAATTAAAAATCACCCATATGAAATCTTATTACCCAGAAGACCTAATATTTTGATGTATATTCCCTGTTACTGTGTATATTTTAAAATGTAGTTGATATTTTAGTTTAATAGTTGGGCCCTGACATCTATATTTTTCATATGCAGCCATACTTGAGAAATGCTGAGTTACTTTAACTCCTTCCCCCCTCTTCCTATATTTTAGTGCCTGGCTGGCTGACTGACTGAATGAGTGAATGAATGAATGAAAGTTTTTCATTTAGACGAGAAAACTGATTCCCAGTTAAATTAACTTTTCAAATGAATTTCTTAAGTGAATTTTTTTAAATAGCATTCATTTTTAGAAAGTAAAGACAATAGTACAATTAATCCCTATGTACCCATCACCCAAATTCAACAAGAATTTATGTGTCCTTTCTTTCAGTTTTTCCTTTGTGGAAGTATTTTTTAAATTAAAGTTTTTGTGACAGATGCAGTATGTGAGCAATGTAGAAAATTAGAGAACACAAACAATTAGAAACAGTATATTCTCAAGTTAATGTAAGGCCTCGTGTGGAAGTATCTGAAAGCCAGTTCTGGATACTACTTTAAGTACTTCAGTGTGCATCTCAAAATAAAATTAACTTTTAAATAAACATAATCCTGATACCATTATCACACTTAAAATTGTTAACATGCATTAACACACTTAAAATATGTTAATAACAATAAAATAGATTTTTTAAAAGTACTTAGAAGGAAAACAGTGGTAATCAGGAACACAAAAGGAGTCACCATGACGTAAGTATAGTTAAATTGCCTAATTTATGTGCTGGATATTGTAACTTGACTAATAGCCCAGTGAAATTTTTGAATGTGGTATATCTAGAACTTAGCCTTGCAGTATTATAGCTAAGTTATTGCAGTAAAAGGTAGCAGAAAGTATATTAGAAACCCATGTAGTAGATGGCTATGTAGTTGACATGTTAATATGTATGGTGATTAATGAACTGGAGATGAATGAGGACAGAGATTGGTGCTCAGTTTTAGGATCTCCCATTGGCCATATCTTGTTAGAATTACATCTAAGTGATTGTTTAAATACGGGTCTTGTCTCTCCTGAGTTTGGCATTGAGTGTTCTTTAATCCCAGAAGCACTGGTCTGTCCCACCCCCGAACCCACATAAAGTCATCCTGCAGTGACGTAGAGGGGGCATTAGGGGAGCTTTCTGGGGTACTGGTATGTTTTATTTCTTGATTCAGGTGAGAGGTACATCAGCACTTTGGGAAATTCAACATATTGTACATTTATAATTTTATACTCTTGTCTATGTATGTTATGCTTCAACTTTTGAAAAGTTTTACTTGAGACCTGCTATACAATATTGCCCGTAGTTAACAGTACTGTACCATCCACTTTAAAATTTGTGAAGTGAGTAGATCTCATGTTAAATGTTCTTATCACAATTAAAAAAAAAAAGAATTGAAGTAGACTCCATCTGTGAATCCTTTTTGAGTGATTTACTTTACAGGATTCAGCTATGTTACCTACTTCTTCTTTTATAAGGCCAATCATATTTACGAATCAGAAAGGAAATTGGGGCCGGGAGGGAAGAATGTAGGCCTGGCTTCCTTGCCAAGGACCAGAACCCAGTAGAGCTCTTCGTATCAGGAAAAGGACCTCACTGTCAGCAGTAGGTTCTGGGACAGGTGAACTCCTCCCTGACCAATTGCTTAATAATTGGGTTGGGGGATGTAAAGTAAACTTTTTTTTTAAAAAAAAGGAAATAGTACTTATTGAATCCTCTACCCTAGAAAGTTTCCCCAGTGTCCCCTCTAAGTCACTGCAGGATGAGGAAATACATATATATTTTATTTTATTTTTTATTTTTTGAAGATTCTGTAACTGAGTCTTTATTTATTTATTTATTTATTTATTTATTTTTAGAGAGAGGGGAAGGGAGGGAGACAGAGAGGGAGAGAAACAGCAATGTATGGTTGCCTCTCACATGGCCCTCACTGGTGATCTGGCCTGCAACCCAGGCATGTGCCCTGACTGGGAATCGAACCGGGACCCTCTGGTTCCCAGCCCGCACTCAATCCACTGAGCTATACCAGCCAGGGAAGGAAATATATTTTTGTTAAGCCAAAATTAGATTTAGTTTAAAAATTCTTTATAGAAATGATGTTGAGGAAGATTTCTAGTTCACAGCACTGCTACCATATAATCATCTATGTTTTGGGGTTAGTTAGGTTTATGTATGGATAGGATTCTAGCTCAAACAGACTAACTCAAGTAGTTTCTATGAGAGAGTGAGTTTTGAACTCTGAGCTTCTGACTTTTGGAATATAGCACATTGTAAGGAGATCAACTTCTGTGTATAAGCCCATTATATCCACCGTTGGTCTGATTTTCCCTAACTGCTAACGTAGAAAGCATGCTGTACAACTGGAGGACAAAAAACTAGTGTGATTTATAAATGACTAGTTATTCTAAGAGTTCACTCAGCGACTTTAGAGTTAATTATTTTTGAGATGGTTTTAACTTCAGCCTCCATTCCTTCTAACAGGCCTTTTATAGCTAGAATTATTTATGTCCCAGTGACTAGCTAAAAGCACAGGGGCATTGGGCAGCTTGTGCATTTAAACTCTTGAATTAGATAGAGATAACTGTTCTAGTTTTATTTTCATGCAAGCATGGACCTTGTCGTGTTGGCAAAAGCATTTGGTATTAGGACAAAGTTCAAATGTTTATTGCTTTACTTTTTAAAGCTGACTTGTGAAACAAGGAAATACTTCCTAGAATCAGAGTTTTACCAATTTAAGAACTGAGTTTCTCTGAAGGACCATGGATAAATTATTAATAATAATTGAGTTTCCTTAATGACAGTAAAAATATCAAAGTTGTGCCTGTGCTAAGTTAAATCTGGTATATATTTACTTATGTCTCTATTTTGAAGACTGTTGGTCCACTTTTGAACATTTTTTGGTGCCAAAAGAAATATTTTCTTTTTCTTTCTAACCTGTATTTTGATGCCTGACACATGGAGAGTGTCCACTATATGTTGATTGAATATTTTTTCTGTCAGAAGTTTATACTCACTATTATTTGAATCAGTTATTCTGACCCTCAATTGTCAATATATTTCAGGAAGGAAAGAACATTACATATTCAGTGGTGCTTCTTTAGGCACTTTATTTTATAATTTTTATATTTTTTTGTGCCTTAGTAAAGAGCTGTTAATCTGGTACCAGGTCTTTTACAATAGAGACCTTCTTCATCTTAGGAACAATTGTCAGTTCAATTTTTTTTGTTTTTTTGGTTATTACACATGTACCTACCACCTAGTTTAATAAATAAAACTTTATAGAAATGGTCAAATTCTCTTGTGTATCCCTTCCTGATTCCATTACCCGACCAACCCCTGAAACTACTACTCTGATTTTCATATTTATTATTTTTATGCATATTTTCATACTTCCCTTATACATATTTGTATACTTAAACAATACATAGTATTTATTGTTTTGTATTATTCAAGCTGTATAAAAATACCACCTTTCATATATCATTCTGAGTTGTTCATTCTGATGTTCACAAATTATCTAAATTGGTAAGTGTGGCACCCACTCTCATGCCTGCGCCTTTCCCCTGCCCCCCATCTTCCCCCCTGGCATGTTCCCTTCACCTTTCTCCCTCCTTAGCTCTAAGGGCCCTTCTTTTGCTTCCGTTACTTGTTTCTTGCGCCTACACAGCCCAGTTGGCTCACTTCTACTACCTCTGTGACTTTCTAAATAAACTTTTTTCGTTGGACCTTTAGCTTGATTTCACTATTTGTTATTGCAAACGATGCAGCAAAATGTTCTTATATATGTCTACTTGTGCACAATTTTACAAGAATCTCTCTAGAATATAATGGAAAAGATCTTTGTTGGGGTGGAATGCCAAATAAAAAATGTGGAAGGTAAGAAGAGAGAAAATACTATTTTAAAAGACATATAGTCCAATTTATTCATGCAAGAATCATCAATAGTGCTAATACCACTGGGTAAAAGTTTGAGGAGCAGGATAATTTTGTGGTCTCAAGTATCTTCTTTTTATAGATAGTTATAGATAAGTATTTATTTATTTATTAATCAAAAAGAGAAAAACAATAACTTTAAAACATTATGATAATCATTTTAATGAATCCATTCATGTTATCCATGACAGTGCTTCTTTCTTTTTTTAGATTTTATTTATTCATGTCTAGAGAGAGGGGAAAGGAGGGAGAAAAAGAGGGAGAGAAACATCAAGGTGTGGTTGCCTCTTGTGCACCCCCTACTGGGTACCTGGTCTGCAACCAGGCATGTGCCCTGACTGGGAATTGAACTGCCGACCCTTTGGTTCACAGGCCGGCACTCAATCTACTGAACCACACCAACCAGGGAAAAACAATAACTTTACAGTAGTGAAACCTGGTAAGCACTAGCTACCTTAAACCAAGTGATCAAAGTTAAACATCACCAGTATGGGACTAGCTGTAATGTGCCTCCTGATGTGATGCACTGAGAAGGATATAACAGGACTTACCGTATTTTTTGGACTATAAGACACACTTCCCCCCACCCAAATTTGGGAGGAAAATGGGGTTGCGTCTTATAGTCCGAATGTAGCTTACCTGGCTGTTTACATTTACATTGGTGAAATATTATGTTATTTATGTTATTAAATATTTTACCACACTTTTTGCTTCGAAATTTTTTTTCCTATTTTCCTCCTCTAAAACCTAGGTTCCTCATATGGTTCGGTGTGTCTTATAGTCTGAAAAATATGGTACATAGTATTTCTGCCAAAAGTGTATACAACCTGCGTCTAATCATGAAGAGATATTGGGTTATTAAAATTAAGAGACATTCTATTTATAAAATAAATGGTTTGTAATATTTAAAAATGTCAATACCTTTGAAAAAGTAAAGTCTGAGGAATCTTTTCCTATTGAAGGACACTATAGAGACTTGACCTGTAAATGTAACATATGGTCCTGGGTAAAATTCTGGACCTGATGAAAAAAATTCTATGAAGGATATTATTAGGACAATTGTCAAAATTTGAATAAGGTTTCTAGATCAGGTACTACTAGTATTGCAGTAATGTTGATTACTGACATTTTCCTGATTTTCATAAGTATACTGTGGTTAAATAAAGTGAAGCTCTATGCCCAATATTTGAGGGTAAAGGATATGATGTCTGCAATTTGTTCTCAAATGGTTCACAAAAAAAGTATCTTTTTATACTTATACAGACAGAACAATAAGACAAATGTGTCAAAATATTGGCAATTAGTAACTCTGGGTGAAGTGAACTATTGTTGCAACTCTTGTGTATATTTGAAATTGTTAAACAGAAATCTTCCTGAAGTGTACCTGGGGATATAATTACTGGATTTTGGCTATGAATATCTTTTTTTTTATGCTCTTAAATAGTTATTCTTTATTTTTTTTAATTTATTTTATTGATTATGCTATTACAGTTGTCCCATTTTCCACCCTCTATTCCCCCCTCCCATTCCCTGCCCTTTAGTTTTTGTCCATGTGTCATACACATAAGTTCCCTGGATTCCACATTTCCCATACTATTCTCAATCTCCCCCTGTCCATTTTCTACCTACTGTTTACGCTACCTATTCTCTGTACTTTCTCCTCCTCTCTCCCCCTCCCACTCCCCTGTTGATATCCCTCCATGCCTTATGTAAGTCCCTTTAACATTTCATATAATAAAGCTGGGTGATGATGAACTCCTTGAATTTGACCTTATCAGAGAAGCACTTTATCTGCCCTTCCATTCTAAATGATAGCTTTTCTGGATAGAGTATTCTTGGATGTAGGTCCTTGCCTTTCATGACTTGGTATACTTCTCTCCAGTCCTTCTTGCCTGAAAGTTCTCTTTTGAGAAATCAGCTGACAGTCTTGTGGGAACTCCTTTGCAGGTGATTGTCTCCTTTTCTCTGGCTGCTTCTAAGATTCTCTCCTTACTTTTAATCTTGGATAATGTAATTATGATGTGCCTTTGTGTGTTCCTCTTTGGGTCCAACTTCTTTGGGACTCTCTGAGCTTCCTGGACTTCCTGGAAGTCTATTTCCTTCACCAGCTTGGGGAAGTTCTCTTTCATTATTTGTTCAAATAAGCTTTCAATCCCTTGGTCGTCGTCTTCTCCTCTGGCACCCCTATGATCTGGATGTTGGGACGTTTACAGATGTCTGGGAAGTTCCTAAGCCTCTCCTCAGTTTTTTGAATTCTTGTTTCTTCATTCCTTCCTGGTTGAATGTTTTTTTCCTTCCTTCTGGTCCACACCGTTGATTTGAGTCCCAGTTTCCTTCCCATCCCTATTGGTTCCCTGTACATTTCCCCTTATTTCTCTTAGCATATTCTTCATATTTTCATCTAATTTGTGACCAAATTCAACCAATCCTGTGAGCATCCTGATTACCAGTGTTTTGAACTGTGCATCTGATAGGTTGGCTATCCGTTTGTGGCTTAGCTGCATTTTTTCTGGAGTTTTAGTCTGCTCTTTCATTTGGGCTGACCTTCCCTTTCTCTGCATGCCTATTGCTTTAAGGGGCGGAGCCTTAGGCGTTCACCAGGGCCGGGTAACCCACATTGTTGTGTTGTGCTGCCTATTGGGGTGGGGCCTAAGAAAGAGCAATGGCGCTTGCTCCGCTCTCTGCTGGCTTCCAGTCACCTCACCCAACACCCACAAGCAAATTCGGCCCCTCTGCTAGTTCCCAGGTGGGTGGGCCTGTGCAGATCTAAGTCCCTGTAGGTCTCTGCAATGAACTCTCCTGTGATGCTGGGAGTTCCTCCCACCACTGCCTCAACCTCCACAGGTGTTTTCAATTGGTGGTTTGAGGCTTTATTTCCCTATGTTGGTAGGCTGCTTGGTCTGCTCTGCTCCCCAGCTTTTCCTTCCAGTCTGTCTGCGCGCGTATGAGGGACCACCATGTCCACCAGTCTCAGCCCTGGTGGGTCCCAGTCTGTCATCCTCAGGCTTCTCTGGGTGCACTGGTGGTGGGCCTCTCCCGGCAGCTGCAGCATTGCCCCCACCACGCCACAATCCACCATCTCACCGTGCACTCTTGGCCCGGCTTCGTCCGGCTTACCGGTCTGGATGAATGTGTCTTTTTTAACTTCTTGGTTGTGGGACTTCCACACAGTTGGATTTTTTGTCAGATCTGGTTGTTTTTTGTTTTTAAATTGATGTTTTCCCTCTTTTGGTTGTGCAAGGAGGCATAGTGTGTCTACCTACACCTCCATCTTGGCCGAATATCTTTTTTAAAAGTTTTTTTTATTTTTTGATTTTAGAGAGAAGAAGAAAGAGAAAGATCAATTTATTGTTCTGCTTATTTATGCATTGATTGATTCTTTAAAAAAGTTTTTTAAAAGATTTTATTTATTTACTTTCAGAGAGAGGGGAAGGAAAGGAGAAAGAAAAACATTAGTGTGCTAGAGACACATCAATTTGCTGCCTCTCACACACCCCCAGCCCAGGCATGTGTCCTCGCTGGGAATCGAACCAGTTATCTCTTGGTTTGCACGCTGGTGCTCAATCCCCTGAGCCATACCAGCCAGGGCTATTCAATCTAATATTTTTTAGCAGTCTTTATGATCATGAAATTGTGGTTTTAGTTCGCATTTCTCTAATTATAGTAAAGTTGAACATCTTTTAACTGTTTAGTCATTAAGGCTTACTGTTTTTGTGACTTTCCATATTCTTAGCTAAAATTTTTACTAAGTTCTTTGACTTTTTCTTATTTTTGTGTGTCTTAATATATTTTGGAAGTTAATCCTTTGTTAATTAGATGCATTACAGTTTCCTACATACTTTTTAAAGGGGCTTCATGAAAATAGAATATTGAGTTATATTTTATCTGAGTTACACAGAATAAAGTAGGTCAGGAAGCAGAGAAAATATTGCACATCAAGGGTATAGAGGCTAGGGACCTGGCTACTTTTTATAGATCTTCTGGGTCAGCACCTTGAACTTGCCTTCTTATCTCTGGCCCCTCTGAAAAAGGTTATTTTTAGAAGGGCTGTCCACTGTCTCTAGTGTGTTTCATTCAGAGATTTGCTGAACACCTTGTTCTTCCCTTCTCTTCTAGATTTTAAAGAAATCTATATATTGCTAAGTAATGAAACTCTTGCACTGCTAAAGTTTGGCCAGTTAGTTGGATTGAGTAACCTGCTTTGCATTGCAGTGCCTGAAACAAGAGAGTAATTCAGTAGTGACACTGTCTTGGTTCATTTTCTGGTATTTATTTTCAGAGATGGCGGAGAGAGGTTAAACCACTAAGATTTGATTGCTGAAAAAGATAATCTCATGGTCCTTAAGAATTTAGTGTATTGTGCTAATTCTTAAGATGAAGATACTAGCTTTATAAGTGGACAAAAACAAAAAAACAAAAAAAAAAAAACAAAAAAAAAATCATAAAATATTAACCCTGTAAGAAAACTAAAAATCCCTCCCCACCCTGCCATTCTATCAAGGAGGCACCAAGTTAGGTGACTTACTAGTTGCTGTCACTGAGGTGGTGATTGTCCTAAACAGCACTTGACTTTGGACCCCAGGTGCTCATTACTTTCTGTTCCAGTGTGTTATGCTGCTATACTATCCCTTTCAAAAATTGATACATTTCAGCTGCCTCTGTGGATCTATGTACAAATTCTCCAGTGGATAGATAATAAAATACTCTCCACTTTCCTCATTGATTTCCTAGGAAAATGGAAAATTAGAAAATCAAGTGGGGTCTCTTTCAGGGAATTTAACATCTTAATCTCCACTTCCAAAGAAAAGACTTTTCGAATGTAGGAAATATGTTTTTCTCTTTGTGACACATCAGAGGGACAAATGGATAGTATATAGCTAATCTTTATTCTTCAATGACCTTCTCATCAATTTTTCTTTTTTAGTAGTTAGAACTGAGTGGCAGTAGGTGTATATCATTTTATAAATTTCTGGTACTTGAAGAATCTTTGAATTATTTCTTTATGGAAAATGCAATAAGAGTACAAGGAGGAAAAATCTTATTGTCCAGAGATAACTACTTAATGTATCCTTCTTAACATTTTTTCAATGTATATATATTTTATAGATTTAGATCCTACTTTTTTCACTTACCATTAAGTATTTATTAATGGATACATTACATCTCATTGTCTGGATATATTATAATGGAAAATGCTACAGTGAATACTCGACTACAATTCTGATTATTTTCTTATGGCAGATTCCTAGAATTAGAATTATTGAATCATCAGCAAAACTGTTTTTAGGTGGGCAAAGGGGAAAAAGCGGGGACAACTGTAATAGCATAAACAATAAAATACAATTGAAAAACCCTATTTTGGGGCCCTGGCTGGTGTAGCTCAGTGTATTGAACGCGGGCTGCGAACCAAAGGGTCGCCGGCCGGTTCGATTCCCAGTCAGGGCACATACCTGGGTTGCAGGTCAGGTCCCCAGTGGAGGCCGCATGAGAGGCAACCACACATTGATGTTTCTCTCTCTCTTTCTCCCTCCCTTCCCTTCTGTCTAAAAATAAATATATAAAATCTTAAAAAAAAAAAAAACAACAACCCTATTTTTAATCTCTTCATGCCAAAACAGATTTTGACAGCGTTGTTACCAGTTTCGTACCCATACATATTGCGTATGAGAGTGCCTGTATTTATTATTATCTGTCATTGAAAGTTATCACTAAAAATGTTGCTGATTTGATGATATAAATAGATCAGTCTAATTCACATTTCTTTTATTACTAGTAAAAAAGGTTTTTATATATTAATTAACTATGCTGTTTCTGTGAGTTCAAGTCATATACTTTGCTTACTTTTCTATTGGAGCCTGTGTTTTTCTTATAAAAGAATTTTTATTTATTAAAAGCATCAACCTTTTGCCATTGTGGTAAATACCTTTTGCCATTTTGTTTGGGTTTTTGGCTTTATGGTTTTATCAGAGGAAAACAGAAGTCTTTATTTTTACACCATCTAGATCTGTACTTGGGGAGAGTTTCTTTCTGTTAGTTCTTTCACTAATGGTGTGAGGGAGGAAATGCAAGCAGGAGGGTTATTAAGGACCAAAATTCCTCTGTAGTAAATTGAAATCCTTGGGTAGGGACCATTTCATTCCGATTTTGTGATTTCACCTCTTTCCCCACTGTACTTGCTTGCCTTTTATTTCTGAAATCTGTCACATTACCCATTAAATGTACTTTTCTTGTACACAGTTGACCCTTTGGTCAGTTTTTATGTTCTATGGCATTTTCTCATATCCTGTTGCTTGCTTTTAAGGTATTATCCAAAGAGATGAATCACCCATGGAAAAAGGACTCTCTGGTCTGCGAGGAAGGGATTTTGAGCTGTCTGATGCGTTTTATTTCTCCAAGAAGGGATTAGAAGCCATTGTGGAAGATGAAGTTACCCAGAGATTCTCCTCAGAGGAGCTAGTGTCATGGAATCTTCTCACAAGGACCAATATAAATTTCCAGTACATCAGTTTGCGGCTCACCATGGTGTGGGTGCTGGGTGTCATAGTACGCTACTGTGTCCTGCTACCTCTGAGGTATGTCTACTGCCCAGCAATTTGATGGTATAATTGAATTGGTTCACCTTTCTTTTAAAATCATGTACGTAATGGCCACATGTGAGTATTATGGTACTAATCCTTCTCACTTAAGAAAACACCACCAAATGTGGCCTCCACAGGAATGTATTAAGTATCTATTCCCCTTTCACATTTCCCCCCTCAAATGAAGGTATGTATCTAGAATCTTATATATAAGTCTGGATCCATGTTACTCTTTCAGTCATAGATGATTTGATCGATAGAAAAGGAAAGTAAGAAAAAGAAGAGGATTTACAGTTTCACATTCACCTGTGTGTCTACAGAACTATAACTGTCTCTCTTTACTGGTCTGTAGTGGTTCACAGCTGCATAGGAGAGAAAAATTCCTGAGACTGGTTGCCACATGGAAGAGAGCCATGCAGAAGAGTGAATTTGTTCTATCCACATTCATTTATGATTACTCACTTTTCTTACTAAAACATCTGCACCTGGCTCTCCTTCTGGATCTGTTTGAGTGCCAACTGATGAGGAGGTACCTTCAAGCTCAGTTACCTAGAACCATAATATGGAACATAAGAGTAAAAGAGGTAACACTGGGCATTGGGATGATGTGCAAATGACCCAAGTTTGTTTAGCGTGGTGGTGGCAGGTGGTAAGCATGTGTACCGGTCACAACATTGCTGTTGATCGTCTTGCCTCATTTCCCTTGGATGTGACCTTGGCATTCTCTCAGTAGAGCTTTCCACACAGTTGCTACCAACCAACAAAATTGGTACATGAGTTGAAACCTCTTTACTGTCCCTAGGGTGGCCTATACTTGCCTCACTTAGATTTATTACAGAGGAAGAGGTTGCTTAAGTATAAGCAAAGGCACATTTCTAAGAAACTTTTTTTGTTTTTGTATACTCATGTTGTCAGTGTCTAGATATTAGGGCATGATATGTCTTTTGGGAATCATTTCAGCTGTGATAGCAAAGTGAAATTCAGGATTTCGTGTACACTTTTGCTTAAATCTTAAGCCAGTGTTCCCAAAGCAGGGGTCATGTACTCTGGGGATGCCCAAGACATGCAGGAAGGAAATATTCAAGCTTTTATTTATTATAAATTTTCAGTGTGTTAAATTAGAGTTCCCATTTATTGTTTTTATCCTTAAAAAAGAAATGAAACTTCAGTGAAGCTGAATATATAGATGAGTTCTTCCATCTCCACTTGGCACCATATTCAAGGGAACCTGAGGGAGCAGTGAGGATTTTATAATACAGGGTACTTGAGATTTCCTCATTTGATGGTTAGTTTTCACCTGCCGTGGGTGTCCAGAAAATGGTGTTTGATTTTATTATCTAGTTTAAACTAAAATAGGGCTCACAAAGTTGGTAAGTGACGTAAAAGATTTTTTCAAAGAAACCAGATTTAAGATAATCCTGTAATGTTGTAAGCACCCAAGAACAGGCAGAAGTGACAGAATTCATACTCCTACTTTTAGTACATACTCTTTTTTTAAAATTTATTTTATTGATTATGCTATTACAGTTGTCCCATTTACCCCCTCTATTCCCCCCCACCCCACACCCCCACCATTCCTGGCCCTTTAGTTTTTGTCCATCGGTTATATACATAAGTTCCCTAAATTCCACATTTCCCATACTATTCTCAACCTTTCCCTGTCCATTTCCTACCTACCGTTTATGCTACCTATTCTCTGTACTTTCTCCTCCTCTCTCCCCCTCCCACTCCCCTGTTGATATCCTTCCATGCCTTATATAAATCTCTTTAACATTTCATATAATAAAGGTTGGGCGATGATGAACTCCTTGAATTTGACCTTATCTGAGAAGCACTTTATCTGCCCTTCCATTCTAAATGAAAGTTTTGCTGGATAGGGTAATCTTGGATGTAGGTCCTTGCCTTTCATGACTTGTTATACTTCTCTCCAGGCCCTTCTTGCCTAAAAGGTCTCTTTTGAGAAATCAGCTGACAGTCTTATGGGAACTCCTTTGTAGGTGATTGTCTCCTTTTCTCTTGCTGCTTCTAGGAATCTCTCCTTATTTTTAATCTTGGATAATGTTATTATGATGTGTCTTGATGTGTTCCTCTTTGGGTCCAACTTCTTTGGGACTCTCTGAGCTTCCTGGACTTCCTGGAAGTCTATTTCCTTCACCAGCTTGGGGAAGTTCTTTTTCATTATTTGTTCAAATAAGCTTTCAATCCCTTGGTCGTCGTCTTCTCCTCTGGCACCCCTATGATCTGGATGTTGGGACATTTACAGATGTCTGGGAAGTTCCTAAGCCTCTCCTCATTTTTTTGAATTCTTGTTTCTTCTTTGCTTTCTGGTTGAATGTTTTTGTCTTCCTTCTGGTCCACACCGTTGATTTGAGTCCCAGTTTCCTTCCCATCCCTATTGGTTCCCTGTACATTTCCCCTTATTTCTCTTAGCATATTCTTCATATTTTCATCTAATTTGTGACCAAATTCAACCAATCCTGTGAGCATCCTGATTACCAGTGTTTTGAACTGTGCATCTGATAGGTTGGCTATCTGTTCGTGGCTTAGCTGCATTTTTTCTGGAGTTTTGATCTGCTCTTTCATTTGGGCCATCCTTCCCTTTTTCTGCACCCCTGTTACTTTAAGGGGCAGAGCCTTAGGTTTTCACCAGGGCAGGGCAACCCACATTGTTTTGTTGTGACACTGCCTGTGGGCACAGGGCCTAAGAAAGAACACTGGTGCTTGGTCCACTCTCTGCTGGCTCCCAGTCACCTCACCCAATACCCACAAGCAAATTGGGCCCCTCTGCTGTTTCCTGGGTGGGTGGGCCTGTGCAGATCTAAGTCCCTGTAGATCTCTGCAATGAACTCTCCTGTGATGCTGGGAGTTCCTCCCACCACTGCCTCAACCTCTACAGGTGTTTTCAATTGGTGGTTTGAGGCTTTATTTCCCTGTGTTGGTAGGCTGCTTGGTCTGCTCTGCTCCCCAGCTTTTCCTCCCGGTTTATCTGCACGTGTATTAGGTACCACCCGGTCCACTGGTCTTGGCCCCACTTGGTCCGGGTCGCCAGCCACGGGTTTCGCCAAGTGTGCCGGTTGCGGGCCTCTGCCGGCAGCTGCAGTGTTGCCCCCACTGCTCACAAACCGCCTTCTCACAGTGCGCTCTCCGCCCCACTCCTCCCCGCTCACCTGTCTGGATGAACATGTCTTCTCTAACTTCTTGGTTGTGGGACTTCCATACAGTTGGATTTTCTGTCATATCTAGTTGTTTTTTGTTTTTAAATTGTTGTTTCTCCTCTTTTGGTTGTGCAAGGAAGCATAGTGTATCTACCTACACCTCCATCTTGGCTGGAAGCCCCCATACTCTTCATTTTCAAAGAATTGCTTTGTGAATGGTGTTTGAGAGAAGGAGCTGCCGCAAAGTGAGCATTTAAAAACACAGATTGTGCTAAACTAGATTGTTTATGGCAGACCGCCCGCCCTGCTAGTTGTACGTTTTAAATGGCTAAATTTTATGATATGTGAATTGCAGCTCTG